>JAMKCH010069780.1:0-49749 GCA_023653785.1 Ophioderma brevispina
CAAACTGTAACACAAATACAAGCATACAAAAGAAAACTCGCGCAAACACATAACTACACACACCAACATTGATTAATACCTACACACGTACCTACATAATACATTATTTAAAAACATACCTACTTTCCTATACCTACTTACCTACATAAACACGTGTACGTAGGCCTTTGCATCTAGAACTAGAGATATTTATACGATCTCGGCATTAAACTCATGTTATATGCATTGATTACCAACAACATAATACACATGTATAAGCACAGAATGGTAAAATAAATGTTCTTGTTGAGGGACGTTTCGTAAGATTTCACCTGCATGAAACTTTCTAATGGGCGTGACTAATAAATAGAAAATACGTGGAGCAGCCAGAGTCATTACAGTAAAGAATAAATCTGATTGCTGTTGTTTTTTGAAGCCAAAAAAGTTTAAACTTCGCGTGCCGTGAACCGATTTCCAATATTTGTAGAGGAATGTTGTGTTTCGGCTAATAACTAGGTGCTTTAGGCGTTTTCTAGTATTGGTACACGATAAAGAGTTTAGATTTAACAAGATGCCTGACTGATAGCTAATGTAGCTTGTTTGGGTGAGGATGAATAATCTCACGTCTGTTAACACGATGAAGAAGAATTTAAGGTAAATTGAGCATCGGTGAACAGCAAGCAGTAAGTTAACATAATCAAGACATGAATTTATCGGGGCCCGAATGGCATGGTGACACAAAGTGTCATCTAAGTACCTCGTATTAATACGAGTATTCCACATGCCCTTTGATAATGTAGAAATCGACACAACCGAAGACACCGACATAGCGCTACATCATTGGCAGTGCGTGTAGCAATAAATATACCAGGCTGGGTTTATTAAGCCCCGCTTAACTAATAAAATGAAAGATGCTCTAACTTTGATGGTTAGGAAGAACGTACTGGACCATTACTAAGACAGTTTTTGCTAGACTTGGCAAAAGAAAAAGAACGTTCTACCAACGCCACATATGGTCCTAAAGTGGGGCATACGACCTTGCACAGGAGTGTGCACAATTATTTCATGGTGGTTTTTGATTTGCCGATTCCACATCTCGGTGCTGCCTTTATCACCCTTCAGATAATGAAGAGGGTAAATTAAGAGGGGTGATATTTGGGGGAAATCCATTTGGGGGTAAAAGAGGTGTAGACATGTTTCACTGGTCCTAAGGATTAAAAAGGTATAATTTTCTATATCTACAACCTATTCAATGTTATTATTGGGTAAACATTTATAACGATTCGGTTTCTTTCAAATTGGCTTCAAGTTGCTCAAATGGAAATGTTATTAAAATATCTACATATTTATTTTATGTTAATCAGCTCAAATGTATTTAGTAGAGGCTAGAGTGCCGATTCCTCATAGACCCTATGCGGACCTTATTAATATTCTCCCTTACATAATTTTTTACCCATAATATCAGCGATATTTACTACAGTATTTGACAGTATACACCGGATGACAAAATTTGGATCAATGAGATCCTTGAATATTTAACTCCCTGTCAAAAGTAGTTGTCATAGATGTTGCTATGGCCACGTAAGTTCTAGTACCAAAGGATCATGTCTATTCACGTTTAATCCCCGGCTAAAAACATTACAAATTTTACCAGGTAATTTACCCTTTATTTATCTCAAATGATCAAGGATGCGTCATCATCAAGATTTGGCGGAATCAGCAGGTCAATATTGCAAAGAAACTATCAAAACATTTTTGCAGACTCTTTTGCAAGGGTCTATGAAAATTTCCTATGGGTCTTACCCAGAGCTAATTACAATACTTTCTTGAAAGTTTCGATCGCAATCTTACGATCGATAGTTGGCTGTACCCATATCTTAAAAAAACGATTGGATGGCTTATAGATTTTATAATGTTTACATGCAAGCATCGAGAGAAGGTCTCAAGGTTCAATAAAGCTTTTCCATGATAAGTATTTGTATTTCTTGGGGTTATATAGGTGAAACCTACGTGCGTTGATGGGTATGGAACGTCAGAGTGTGGATTCGTTGATCTCTGAGGGGAGAAAGATATAGTAAATCGTTAAAAGGTAAAAAGGGGTTGGTCTTGATTATGATAAATATTCGGTGTGTGTGATTGTGAAAGGAGGTGGCCATCCATGCAACGTAAACAGAACGGGGTTACAAAATTCTCTTTCCAAGGAATGTTAAAAAGGAGAGGAGTCCCACGGTGTTTTTGACACCCCCACTATATGCTGTGTGTTTGCAGTAAGAAGTAAAATCAGTCATTTCAGAATCCATAACAAGATCGAATGTGCAAAAATCTCAAAATAAGTGATGTAAAAAGGTGTAAATAACGTGCTTTGCGATCTATTCTGTGAGTGTATGTGTGTGTGTGGGGATAGAAGGTTTGATAGACGAGTTTCTATAGTTTGAAGGGTGCCTGGCAATATAGATTTTTTGTACAACTCTCTGGGAAAATGTGGAGAACTTATCGGTTGACCCAAATTGGGTGCGAGAATTATGAAATCAAGCAGAATATAACAATCATATTAAATGATGGAATGCTGGCAGCACAGCAGTCCAGACATGCCAGACTCGCTCCCGTAAATTTGATTTACAGACACTCCTATCATTATTTTTCCAATACGTTTTCAATGCAGCGTTGCAGGTAGTCGCGCCAGTGACGGTGGGTTCTGTAATTGGACAGACGCATTTTTAACGTATGACCAACTTGAACTAGTACAAAAGGTAGTACAGGGGAGTCCATATCTATTAATAATTCCCTAAGCATTTGAACGATATTGCAAAAACTTTCATGTTGGGTGCTATTTGTGGATTTACCTTACGTTGATCCGTGATGTTAGTGTTCAATGTGACTCCTTGTGCATGTAGGTCGTAATGTGACGTAGTCAGACATTTGATCAATGTAGTTAACACCCAACGAGACCGCAATGAAAGAGGCTGATTTCCTGGTTATAACGGTAGGAATCTGGGCGCAATGTCGTTATTCACCTTAAACATCAAACCAACGGCCTATCAGCAGCTAATATTGCTATGTGGAAAGAAGTCACGCTTTGTAAAAATGAAGAGATGGACGGTTTAGGTTCTTCTTCAAATAAATGATCACCGGATGAGTATCTAAGCGGTTTTCTGGGAGGAATTGGCATTGATTATGCATCAGTATGTGTCTACAAAGCCATACGAAAATATGGAACTTGACATTCGTATTTTAAATAACTCTCATTAATATAACACAGTATTATTCATGGCGCTCGTGAACTAAAGTCTGCGCCCTCATACCTCATACAATATTGTGATTGGGCTATACAATTATAAATTCAATAACCAGTTAAAAATGCAGCTTCCATTGTTTTATTGTTTTCCAATTAATGTTGCTGTTGTTCAAATATATTTAAATTCCGTTGTGATCAAATGCCAGTTTATTATTGAGGTTTAAAATCACTGAAATGGCAAAATAAGGATCTTTAAGTTTCGTGTCACCTCCTTTTCTCCTGTAATACACTGTAAAAAGCTCACATTATAGGACAGCTTCAATGTTGACAAGTGTTCAGACACCTTGAATTTTTCCCGCGTACACGCTCACCCTGTTCACAGACGTCCCAATAAAAACTATACAATCAAACTAAAAATTATAAAAAATGATAAACTGTGTATTTTTTTGCCAGACTTTTGACTTTATTTGTTAGACACGATCAAGCTAAATCCTCGCTTTATTCCATCCATTTGATGGGACCCTACGCGGAGATATGGTAGTTGAACACAAAGGATAAATACCATGGGGACACTTTTACCTGAAGGTTCACGAAATTAAAGTATAAGGGGTAGCATCAATGTGGGAAAACCCTTTTAAAACAAAATAATATTGTAAAGATCTATTCATGCTTGACTAATCAATATATTATTTTTCAGTGAAAGCAACCAGAATTATTATGTTATGGGTGAATTGATGGACTAGTCTCAGGGGGGACAATATCATGAAATTCATGGGAAATGGGGAAATTTGATTGCTGAAACGAATGTAACAGCCTACCAGCTTATTGAGGGACTTAATGTGTGGACAACGCTTATGTGGAGGGTCAATTTACCCTTCCCCCTATTCCCCCACTGCCTCCAAGATGCCAGAGGGAATATGATGAAGAAAGCAGTGCTCAACAAAAGAGTAATAAAGGAAAGGATGGTTGTGTTTCAAAGGTCCTCAGTTTACTTTCAACCAAGGGTGTTTTTATGGGTTCTACCTTCTGCTGAACAAGACGGAATAAGTTGAGAGAGACAAGACTCTTTGGAATTGATTTCCCAATGCTACATGCATTTATAGCAATGGCGACATTATAAAGGTATTAATTTGTTCTATCCAAGAAGACCGCACTTAATACCTATTTATTTTAATTTTCAATAAAGAATGTCTTGAAGGTGATGTTTAAATGGTAACTGGAGGAATCAGGATAGCCGAAACTGGCCAACAGTTTTTCAATATGATCCAGATAATTAGCCATAACTCCTGAACCAGACCCTCAAAATACACTCCAACTAAAAATCTCATGTGAAAGCTGGAACCAATCCTAAAAAGAATCAGTTAAAATCCAGTTGAGGTGAACTTAAATTATGGGCCAAAATAATTAACTGTGATGTATAGTTTTTTTGGGACCAGTGTGTATATGTCGTCGGTTTTAACGATAATGTCGTCGGTTTTAACTAAGCTTTAACTTAATCTATTTTTTTAAATTAATTAAGCTACACTGGTTTTATACAACATACTTTGTGGTAGGGCTGAGAGCAGTATCAAGGATAAAGAATCAAGTGTTATTGTTCAGTATACAGAGTTCCTTTGGACCATTTGCACCATTCATATGTCCAAACGACTCTGACAAAGATGGTAAAGCAAGCTAGTTCATTCTTTTTGGGGTTCGAATTAGTTTAAGGGCGTACCTTGAGATCAACAGTACAACGACATCAAATGAGGGCAGTGTACTCTGTTAGCGTAGTTTTAAATATGAATCAATCAAGAATCGATGCTATTCTTCATAGTGTTACAGTTTCTGTGGCTTCTCGAACAGATCGGATTGGCCGAAACAGATATCATGCATGCTATCCGAGTACTAGTTCCACTCTATAAATCTTCGATTAAAACGGAGGACAAATCTAAATTTGGATTAAAGATTTTTAATGTATATAGATTTATTTCAAGATTTCAGTGTATTTTTATTTAAATTTTAATCTAAACTTAGGATTTGTCCCCTGTAGCATAAATTATATTAGTTTTTAATCTAAGAAATTTAGAGAGAGCAACCTTTAGAAGGCATGGTTTACCATCTACCTCCGGGCAGTAGTTGAGTATAGTGAAAATGTCCATTTTTAGCTAAACTTGGCAGAAATAAAAAACATGAATTTTCTGATCGTATGTTTATTAAATGAATTAAAACAAGCCATAGTCACGGGAAGTAGTTCTTGAGATACATCCAACATTTTAACAGATATCTTGAAAATGTCGCCCTAAGTATAGGCTGACTGCGGCGCAGGGGCAAAAACATCCCGATGCTGATCAACGTGACTATTTTTTTCAAACTATGGAAATATTAGTTTGTTTACGGCAGTCTTTTGGGGGTTGTTATGCAAGCCAATTTTAGAAAGTGTTGATGAAGATCTTTCCTCATTTTGATCTCTGTGGTGGGATATTTTACTATTACCAATTTTACCTTAAATTTAATGTGACTTATATAGGACAAAGTATAATCCAGTAACATCCATAACAGGACTGAAACCTAGCAGGTTGACCTGGGACATATTCACGGCAGACAGAATCTGGACGCAATTTCCGCTATCACCATTAGCATTAAACCAAGCCGGGCTTTTGGCAAATCAGTAGCTACTAGTATACATAGAAAGAAAGAAAGTCACGCATTGCAAATATGAAGAGAGCAAAGCAAGGATTATCTTACAAATAAAATATTCCACCGGATAGTCAGTCGATACTCCGGTAGGACCTGTCTATCACAGACTGGGCTAATATAATACGTTGTTATAACTGCATCAGTGTATTACCACAGTGTGACGGATTAGGATATCGAACTTGACGCAAACGTTATAGAGTTACTCTTGTTTTTATTGGTCATTACGTAGCAAGTGTCATAGCACTAAGCCGTCAGATCCCTTTTTGCTTGTTGAGGAATTAATAATGCGAATATGTTTACTTATTTACACGGTGATGGGACGTCTGAAACCTTGCGTGAAGGACGAGAAATTATTATTTCAAGGCGTTCGATCTGATATTCAACCGCGCTTCCAACACCACATCGAATCTGATTTTGGTGATGGGGAGGAGAGAATATTGAAATGGTTTATATCGGAAAAGAGAAGAGAGGAAAAGAGAAAAGAGGAAGGAAGAGACTAGAGAGACAGACAAATGATGAAAAACACGGAAGAGACAAAACGAAAGAGAAGGACGAGAAAGGTATGGAGATCAAACAAGTACACTCCTCCACGGAGGCGGGGAGGGGAGAGAGATGATTGAAAAGAAACCGAGCATATGATGAGTGAATTTGAAATTTACGAAATTTCTTTTCAAATTTTGATGTTGACTTTCAGGAGTAACAACTGTTTTAATAGTTTAGTCCCAACGTTACAATAGGCTACAAAACGTTACAGCCCACTGAGAAGCGGAAAACCGTTTTTTCTCTTTTTCTCCCAGTAAGGAGTTTAGGGTTATGGAAGAACAGCGTCACTGACTTTCCAGTGACGAATGATGGCGCGGTATACCCGTACGATGTTCAGAAGCACCAGACGTGCAAGATGTAAAAATGTAGCAATTTCAAATTTAATGCCAAGAGGAAATGTATCAGCGCAGCACAACAAAGATAAAGCTTACCGCCATGTTGTTATTTAAGTTATAAATAAACCTTCTGAAATATGATTTTCAAGTCAAAATTGTTTTCTTTTTCTCGTAGGCTTAAACCGAAGGAGGTTAGGGTTAGGTATATTTTAATCATAATTAATTATAAATAATTTTAATCTAAATGATAAAGCATTTCTTGGAAATCTTACAAATATTGGTGAACTAGACGGACAGACAAACATGCAGACAGACGGACAACTAAAGGGATATAAAGAGATTGCGAGGAGAGCTAGATAAACTTTTAAAGCATTTCATTTATATTTCAATTATATAAACGGGAATCATCTAAGAATTACAGCATAAATACTTATGAGGCTTAGATGACAAAAGGTCACATGAAGTTCTTGCGTTACGTCACGCGTCACCCCTTTGGAAATTATTAATAAGGCATTTCTCGCGCCTCGCTCCTCATAAAAAATACAGAATTGGACAGTCTGACGAATCATTGAAAAAAGTATTCATTTAACCTTTTAAGATTGAAGTCGAATCAGGGAGGAAGAATACTAAAACGCAAGGTATTCGGTGGAGCTATGTACGAGACTATTTTACTCTTAACATTAACAATATGGAGATTCTAGTACATGCATGTTGCAGCTTTGCGAGTGGATATGTAATTGTCCCCGGTGGTTTATCCTGAATTTTCTTGAGCTGTGATAATCTAATCAGCAGTTTTGTGAAAGGTAAATCAGCGAATATTTGCAAACAATGTTGGCGTAAAGGGACACCTCGATTGTTGAACTTAATCGTCAGTTAAGGATCTAGGCGCAGCTGGGCTTCATCTCAATAGGGCAACCTTACTGGAAGATCATGTATTCACTCAAAGAATTTTGTTACAGTGAGTTAATCCGATGGCTCTTTTTATTCGTAGTTTGTTTTATACTCTCGCTTACTTCAGACATCGGAAGTTAAAAGAGACACTGGACACATTTGAAAAATAGTGCGCCCTCAAGATTTTCAAAATTTATTATTTTTTTTTGCATGGTGTAAAGCTTTTATATATATTAGCCCTCACCTGAAATGATTTAGACCAAATCAGCGTCCTTATGGGGTAAAACGCACGATTGATTATTAATGTCGCGGCACATTAATTCAGCAGAGACGGTAAGGGCGTGAAACACAAGACAACGCACGCCGTATGCATTTCCTCGGCATGAACGCTGTTTGACGGTCTGTTGAACTTTGTGGTTTTAATTTTGGTCTCCCCCCCAAAATGAGTACGAGTCTACGATATTCATGTTATTTAACAATTTGTCTTAAAGTAATGGAAAACTTAAAGTTAGCCTACCAAATTACGGATGTCTTAACTCTGAAGTATGTTATTCTAGTGTAAAATGTATCTCTTTCTTCCAATGGCCTAGACTTTCATTTGAGAGCAAATTGAAGAAATTCCATAATTTTGAAATTGCCAGTGCCGCTTGAAGCTGCCATGCGCGCGGGCATGTACGTGCACGTGGGAATGTTGAAATACCTTATTCGTATATTGATCAACAAAATATTCCACATTGAGACAAAAGGTTACACGTTGCCTCCTACTGCTCACATGAAGCCACCCATACTTTCTACCTCGTGACACATAGGCAATAGTATCTTTCGGGTTTACTGGGTTTTGCACGCTGTGTAAGTTTCTTTGATATCAGCCATCCCTAAATATCTAATGTGACAGTGTCGACGATGCCAATATACAAGAAGTGTTAAACACGGAGTTACAGCCGTAAATTGGCCTGCTTACTTAATGCACCCACGGTCAATCATCGAATTATGGGAGGATTTGCAAAAAGAGGCTGGATAACATGAGGCTTGTCAGACTGGACATGTGAAGTCGAGACAAGGTATAAAGGCCGTGTGCAAAAAACAATTTCAACAGTTCAATACCCGACAAAAATAGCGACGCGTTTCACGCACGTCAGGAGCGCCAATCGCCATGCTGTATCTACATATCATCATGTTAACAACAAGAGTGACTGTTTTATGAGGAGTGACTTAGGTTTCATTATATTAAGATCTATTTGACGTCTCATCAAGAGCAGGGTCCAAAGACAACGCAACGTGCTCGGTGGTGTGTCTAAAAGCGTTCCACTCTGAAATATCTGAAACTACGGGATCTGTTGTCATTTCAATTGACATCACTGAGTCCAATCAACTCGTGGTCCACAAGTTATGGTTGAAAAATTATTGTGGATATTTTAAAGATAATATAATTTGGATTGGTTGCTCAGTGACGGTATTTTGACAAAAAACCATGGGGGGAGTGTCATTCTTTATTCAACTTGAAAGCTTGATGATAACAGTTGTTATATATTATACAATGTTGAAACTATAAGAATTCAATCTTGTAAGGCGGTCTAAAAGCATGTACTTGTAAAAAGCATGTCTTTTATTTTTCTTCTTGGCAATTTTGGGCCTTATACAAATAAATCTTGTAACACAAGATGTTGCTTAAAAATGCCTTGTCACTAGAGCATTAGTAACAGACCATCTCCATTAAATTCTGTTAATTATGCTGATGACAGTCTATGCGACCTTTAGATTTGAGGTTTATGCGGGTGCAGTTGCATAAGAGACATAATGCCTAACTTTTCACGCAAGAAGCAAGATGTGGAAAGTTAGGTATTATTTCTCTTCTGCATCTGCACCCGCATAAACCTTAATTCCAAATGTCGTAATTGGTAAACCAGGGTCACGATTACGCTGCAAATCGCCATGCCAATATTTTATGACTTGTGGAAAGACTTGATGTAAAAGATTAACAGAACAATACGGCGATTTCCCAATGTACAAGTGAGAATAATATTTCCCTCTTAAACTTGATACATATTTCTTATTTCATGACACCGATATGGACGCTTTCGAAGTAAATAAATTACTTGAGGAAATACCTGAGGGCTTTTTTAGATTCAAAGATAAATATGTAAATGACTAATAAACACGTTTATTATCTAGAGGGATTTTCTATAACAATGTTGTACAAGAAATTGAAAGAAGATAAAAACATCGGCAAACACAAAGATAATAAATATGGAAAAGAAAAAACACAGTGCAATGTTAATGTTAACGATATTATGTATGCGCACTTCTGCGAGTGAGAAACTCAAATCATCCGTAACCAAAAGCTCTCGAGGAAGGCCATGTTGGACTAACTACGACGGAATCTATAGGGTCAGCGTGAATTAAACCCAATTATTTAGCATTCATATCCATGGTGTTTGTTATTTGTTTTATTGTGCCACGGGGTTCAGAAAAGGGTCTTGTAATAGTCCTCAGCGTAATGGGGGCAGATATGCTCTGTCAATTGTTAATGTGATTGAATTTACGATAATCTCTGAGCGGGGACATTTTCTTCAATTACATAGGGTAAAAGAAATATAAGTTCTATTGAACGAATCGACTGGTGGTACGAATGAAGGGAAGAAAAGAAAAGAAAGGAAGAAAAGGGATAGAAAAAACCATGACATTCATAAAATAATAATTGCTCTACATATATTCTCATCATCCAAAATGTGATAGAATGAACGCAACAGAAGCTAAACAATTTAAGCAGTATTAAGACAACAAAGGAGAACAACTTGCTACAGAACTATGTATGACACTTTTTTTTAAATATCCCGGCCAAAGCACTGACGACCATCACTTTTGGTTGATATTGCTTTTTGTATCACGTTGGATGTACTAAGGGGAATTTGCAGAACTATATATATAATAGATATATATATATGGTTCATAGTCCGCAAAAAATACATCGCGTCAAATGAAAACAGATACATGAAATATCAACAGTGCAAGGTCAAGATGGTTCAAATCAACATTATTTTGTCAGAAGTAAGTAGGCTACATCATGTGTTAGAGAGAGAGAGAGAAACTTGTTATCTCTTACTATCTACGATGGGCCCTTCGGACAAATACTCCACATTTTGTCTGGTTGAAGCGGCTAGCATTGCCAAACTCACTGTGTCATTTGGCTTTAAGGAACTTACTACCGCAGAGCTGCCTCTTGTGGAACAAAAATCAATAAACCCACATTCCTGGCTAATGCCATGAAAACCGCGTCCGTGATTCATTATAATAACTATGTGCGACTTGTCCTGGGTCCGTCTTTGAAGAACAATTTGCCGCAATAGACTCTTTCCAATGCGGCCTAATACTTGATGATTTACATAAAATCTCACTTGCCGCACAGTGGAAATACCAAGGGTATAATAGGCCACCTGTATTCACACATTTCTGGAATTCAATAACAGGTGTAGTAGTGGTCTGGGAATGTGAATCTTTTGTCCAACGGTACGGCTGCCTATTGCATAAGGTCTTTGTCCATGCTGGTTTGTCAAATATGAGGATATCGATTACATCTATGCAGTTGGGGTATTATTCGTACCCTTCTGCTCAACCTCGGGAAACATTTCATAATTCAAGAACGGCATTATATTTTGTTAAATTTTATGACTACATTCTTTTGTAACACTTGATGACATCGTAACATTGAGCAGCTATTACAGTAATACATTTTCTATATTAACCTTAAGACATGTCCTCTCCAAACATGAACGTTAATCTAAATGGGCGGCCACAATCAGTACGTCGCCGGTTATTTCCAGTGTCTACCCGTAAAGCGCCTTTGGCTAGTATTTTCTCTGTGTCACTGTTTTGGATAATCATAACCATTAATCAATTCTGCTGGCAATTATCCAACTTCTGATGCTTTGAGCAATTTTTGCCAATAATAATTGCTATGAATATATTCAGAGACCCGGATTGGTGAAGCGAATTACACTTGTTTTTAAGTAATAAAGATGTGAAGTTTTATTGCTATCGGCTATATGTGCCCATCAAGGCTACATGCATGCATGCATGCTCACATACATCATACATACATATACATACACATACATACATATACATACACATACATACATACATACATACATACATACATACATACATACATACATACATACACATACATACATACATTACATACATACATACATCACGGCCTTAGGGGGTAACAGAAGAGTAAATTTCTGTAAAATGGGTGTAAAAATTGCCATATATACGCACATACATAACAAATACATACATACATACATACACATACACATATACGTAGATGCATATATCATGACCTGTAAAATAGGTGTGTGGAGATCAGAGTAAATTCGCCATAACAGGTTTTTTATAATGTTGAGATATAAATGAAACAATTTAAAGGAATTTACTTTCAAAAGACTAATGAGAAGATGTCCATTATTTAAGCTTGCTATATTTTTCGATACAAAATGAAATGAAACGTGCCCACTGAAAAATATTCTCCACTTTCCATGGGGAGAAAAGTGTATTCACACACTGATACGATGGGCCATATTCCTCCGTCCTCGTGAGTTTATGAAACGGCTTTGGGTAGGGTGACATATGTGCTTGGTGATTTTCAACCTTTTTAAAGGTAGAAAATCGCCGAGCACATATGTTAAAACAAATAAGTCATAAAGAGCATAATGATTACTAGTATATATGCGGTTAATTCAGTATACATGCACATTAAATTTCAATGATATGTTATGACACATTACCAATATTTTATAATAATCACCAGTTTTTATATAGCGCTTAATCCCCGTAAACAAGCTCAAAGTGGTGTTGCCAATTATTTTTTACGCCCCCTTCAGGAAATCGTCACAATCATTTTCACCTCGATATAGTTATATTTTCTTTAGCCTTCAGTTGCTTAGCATTTTCCAGTCAAACTAAAGTTAGGGTACCATTTTTGCACCTATTTTTAAATAGGTGCAAAAATGGTACCCTAGATGCTTTAGATCTTTTGATCGCCGATATTCAACTGAAAGATGTATGGCGGTAAGGTATACAGACCAAAATAAATAAGCCCCCCCCCCCGACAAAGGTACATTTTTTCTGGAAAAGTTAGGCTCTTTAACCGGTTACAAAAATGTAAAATGTCACAGCAATGTTACACATTTAATGTGTAAAAAAATCACACAAAAGTTAACCTTCTCCCTGAAATGACGTCATTTATTAAATTTGATGACGAATTAAAAATGATACTGTCGTGTATTGGGATTTTACAGTAGAGAAAATCCCGGAGAGAAGTACCGACATGTCTAGTGCAACACAGGAATACCACAGACACTTGATTTTGCTGCCAATGGATAGCTATCATCATCTTCTTTCCATTGCTATCAAAACGCATGCATAGAATAACGTCAGAATGACTTTATAAAGTTCATATGTCA
Source organism: Ophioderma brevispina (assembly GCA_023653785.1). Classification (NCBI taxonomy): domain Eukaryota; kingdom Metazoa; phylum Echinodermata; class Ophiuroidea; order Amphilepidida; family Ophiodermatidae; genus Ophioderma; species Ophioderma brevispina. The sequence continues at coordinate 13,131 of JAMKCH010069780.1, forward strand.
GCAAAACTGTCAATTTCCATAGTACAGAGTGTAGAATGTTCCCCTATTCTACACTCTTTATGGAAATTGACAGTTTTGCTGACATGTGAACTTTATAACGTCATTCTGACGTAATTCTAGGCATGTTGGTACTCATTTTGGTAGCAATGGAAAGTAGTTAACGATAGCTATCCATTGGCACCAAAATCAAGTGTCTGTGGTATTCCTATGTTTTAATTCGTCATCTAATTTAATAAATGACATCATTTCAGGGAGAAGATTAATTGTTGTGTGATTTATTTTTGCACATTAAATGTGTAACATTGCTGTGTACATTTTACATTTTTGTAACAGGTCAAAGAGCCTAACTTTCCCAGAAAAATGTACCTTTGTCGGGGGAGGGGGGCTTACTAATTTTGACTGGTGTATATATCCCTAACGTCCCTAGAGTAAAATCTGACAATCACCGCAAAAAAGTGAGGTAGCGGTATTTTTTGTTGTCAGATCTAGGAGCAATTTCCCACTAATCCAAGACAGGGGTCCCATCCGCTATTTTTTGTTCAGGTGAAAAGCGGCCTATTTTTGGTGAATTTCATGAAAAGATTTACCACCATTGCCAAATTTACCACCATTGGGAAGTTTGTTTTTTGCAAAATTATAGATTAGAAGCTACTTTAGATGTGGTTCAAGATGATTATGATATCATGCCAACAGATCAACAGCTCTGAGAAGAACAATGAAGACGATTGATCTTAGTTTCATTCACAAACTCTCGCGGGAAATCCTGCGCTAATAGAGAGAAATAGAACATCGCCGATCGTGAGCGCAGAAAAAGCGCGGGAAAAAGGGCATAATGATACAGCGCAGACTGGAGACAATGACCACGACAATAATAGATTTTAATCGTCTGCATGTTGCTACACGACTCGTAATTATAGCAATGCATTAACTATTCTGGCTATGTTGAGAAAAGAGGTGAGATAGAACGAGTATCGTTTTCCCCCATCTCAACTATCAAGCTATTGAAAATATTCAGCAGATCAGAAGTAAGGAATTGTATTACCTCCAGGGATAGGCATTTCCTTTTTCGCTATTTGACTTATACCCATATCATTATTTTTACATTAATACTTGATAATGAAAAAACAAACAAACAGGGTACGCATTTGTTCTTCCATAACGAGGGAAAATTAACCCACAATTCTCAAACCGGATCTTGTACCAAGACACATTAAACAAGAATTACGTGGTGTACAACTAGGGTAGTAAATGGGAATCAGGATACCAGTCCACCAAGTTGATAAGGACAAACTAATTATAATACTCATTAATATGCATTAATTCCCGTATCAAAATATTCAACATCAGGATTTATGGGCTATTATTCACCGCGTTTGATGAGATCAGTCATTCTATTAAGGACGTACATTAAAGTGTATTAATGTGGATGTTCCGATTATGACTTTATGTTCTATACTCAAGTATGTTCACATCTAATTTGGGGTTGGTACATTTACTGCACCCACTTTGCCTGCTCCCAGTCGAATTCAGCAGCCTTGACGGAATAAGTGCACGTGATACTGTACTTTATTCCGTCAAGGCTGCTGAATTCAACTGGGAGCAGACAAAGTGGGTGCAGTAAATGTACCAACCCTCTAATTTCCACGCGCTGGAATGCGGTAGATCTGATACTTGACGTAATTAAGCATAATTATTACAATGCTCCATAGAATTATCTCCAGAATAGTTTTGGAGATAGACCACTTCTTGACAGATCCTTTACATCCCATTCCTGCAGATCGAAACTTCCGGGTAGCCTTTGGCGTTATTCCTAACCTTCTTCCCACCCTTTTTTTTACAGGTATAGCTTACCTTCGTCTAGAAAGGCAGTAGCTCTGTCCATTTTAACATTTTACATGCGTGGCATCTTTAAACCTAACCATACCGCATGTGCAACACACAAAACCTAACACCGATAACACAATTGAGATGACTTTAACTTTTTAATCCCAAAGAATTCTAAAGTAAAATATTATTTAAATCAAGTCCATGGTAAAAACGATGTCTACCGGGGCAACAGTAATTTGTCATTTTATGCGTAACAAATTTACGCATCCATCATTTTTGAATGATAAAAATCAATTAAACACTATTTTCCGAGTTACGTAAAAATTTATAAGACGCGACTTTATACAATACTCTAGATCACAATTGGCCAGAATATCCTACGACGATTCAGCTAATTGCGCATTTATCCTGATTTTTGGATGAATACCCGTGTAACTTAAAGGTCAGTTTCAAAACTATAGTAGACCCTTTTTCCCATGGTGAGCGATCACTGGATGATTAACTTTGTAACTTACCATACGGAAGCGGCCTTTTTTCGATTGGGAAATATAGATAAAAAGGGTCCAATCGCGACTAGATCCCTTATATCAGTCGACTTTAGGTCATAAGTGATGATATGAACTATCCGGTTTTGGTCAAGGGCGATGCCTCAGAACATAATAAATGCAACATTACTACCCGGCTGAAAAATACACCAACCCTCTTTCCCTTCATCTACCAATCACTTGCTGTAGTTTTTAGACAAAAGAATCCGGCAAGAAAAACGACATAGATGACTGCGCCATACCGCGGAATGTTAAAGATCCCAGGAAATGAGATGATAAACCTACTTCAAATCTTTACGGGACATTCCATTCCAATAAACAGGGCCAGAAAAAAGAATACACTACCAGTGACATCATTAGTGAAACTATTGATTTTCAGTCAGTGTCATGAATAGATTCACGCCAGTCACCTGGAATTTTCTATTACTCTCAAATCAATAGTTTCACTAATGATGTCATCACCAACCCAAATATTGAATGCTTTCTAGCCCCTCCTTGTAGACTTGACACAAACCACATCAATTCTATTTGCATTTCCTGGGACTTTTAACAACATAAGATTCACTTGTGCGGAAAATAGTAATTATCCTAAATAAATCACTTATATGTTTGGCAGTGTTGTTTTGAGGATATACGTTATTAATATACCTATTTCTCACAGATAATTAAGGGGGCGTCACCGTGTCGGCAGATGGGTTTAGGAAAAAAGAGAAATGTTTTCATTCAATAATATTATTGACAAATGGAAAAGAAATTCGTAAAAGAAATCTTTTTAACCTAGCAATTTACAAATCAAAGAAATTCGGAAAGCTCTTTGATGAAGCTCTCCATAATTCATCTCTGTGAAATAGGCGCAACATCTTCGTATTTAACCGCGATTCCCCAGGGATTGATTCATATAACATTGAACATGAACATGAGACTGTGTTTTGGAATTTCTATTCCCTACAACCAATTAGCTTAACGATGCTGCATTATTATACTTCAACCTTCTTCCTTAAACACACACTCGCGCCTGAACTCCCATCCCCGTTCACAAGAAAGAATCCTCCATTCAATTCACTTCATCATTTTGCTAAGTGCATGGTTACCATAGCAACTTAAAAAATAATTTTGACAAGTAAGTATTAGCAAGACAGATAGGTGTCAAAAAACCCCGATTCATAGTGTTGCAATGCTCTTGTATAAGTACTCAGGTAAATGACCAGTTTCATCAGTAGAACGATTTTTCTCGCTGGAATTCAGAAGTCATCGACCAACGATGTATTATGTTTGTTTTCATATGATGGCGGATAGAATCCTAACCCGTTATGCCTATGGCATTGAACATTACCTGAGCTACCGTGATATGTACCCTTATCTTCTACGATCTATCAAGTTACACATGACATCCTCGTAGCGATCCGAATTTATCGACATTATTTGCCGATTAGTGTTTTTTCCTTCTCGGCGTTGAGGAATTGTAAGTACTGGAAGCCCATATGACGTAGTCACCTGTGCTATTCAACAAATGGAAATACCAAGAGAACAATACAACAATAAAAACAGGTGTTATACAATAAAATTTGTACCATTTGATGATTGGGGTTTAATTCTCAGCAGCTGAGAGGCGTGTTGGAATAGAAAGATTCGTTTCAGGTTTTTAACTAACGTAGTAGAGTTATAAATGAGAATCCTGTTCTCGAAGTTTGGAGAAGGTTTAAAGATGTGTTTCTTTAGCTTGAAGGGTGCTCAATCAGAATTTTGGGGTTTAACCTGTGGGAAATGTGGGGAACATTGTAAAATAAGGGGATAAATTAGTACATTTGAAATCAAGCCAAATTGTGCTTAAATGTACACCAATGTATTGTCTCATTCTAAGGATTACAAAAGGTATAGTTTAAGAGGTTTCCGACCTTGTTGAAACTGCTGTCAAATTATTGCGCTCGTCATACTGAAGCAGAAAGTTAATTTTAATTCTTTGGGTGACAGCTCTGTAAACATTTTTGAGGTTAATTTTGGTGACCTTTATAGAACATGTAGATCCTTGTTACATTTTCCCCACTAATTATGCAAATAAATGCCAAACATTGCGCAAAATAAGGCAAGACGAACAATCTGACACCAGTTTCAACAAAATCGGAGCACTGGATAACTTTTACCCCAGGATGACCTTGAACCTTATGAGGGCTGTACTTCCTTAACTAAAGGTCGGAACCTAGACAAATTATACATACTCCTTTCGCCAAGCATTTGCGGAATCGATGTTATCGAACATGCTCTAAGTATTTAAAGGCACAGTAAAACAATTGTTTCAAAATAAACGCTCTCGAGTTTCCTCGAATTTGATATTTTGGCATTACCAGTATTACATGTATAATATGCTTCTATAATCTGTAAAAAGCTGTGAGCGGTATAAAGCAATAGCCATTTTGCTCTTATAAACTCATGTGACAACCAGTGCAAAAATTGTATTGGAACAATTGCATTGTGGGAAGAACACTATGCCTTCTCTTGGTCTATGCAAAGTGTACACTGTATTTTGTTTAGGGGGCAACCTTAAAACTCAACAACTAGCTGACGGTCGGTTCTTGGTGATTAAACCCTATTTCACTGTTAAGGATAGAAACCGGTGTGGCAGGAGATATGGCCCTCTGGACTCATACACACACTGGCCAAAAGTATTGCAACATGCAGAAAACGAAATTCATAATCACCAATTGATTTCAAATTATACCATGGATTCTTGACCACACAATACGTATTAAATTCCAAAGTTGGAGTTTTCATACAGATTTTATTCCACAGAATCCAAGATGGTGAAAAAACTTTTAATTTGATTGGTATGTTCCCTAAAAATGGCAGATTAAAGGAACAGCGAACGATAACTCGCCGATTCCACTCCAGAAGGAATACAGACACAGAAACAAAAGAAATGGCTTCAAAACAGCCGCTTAATGAATTGTACGGGTTCAATAGGGTTCACTTTAAATGTTTATGGGAGAAAATCATAGTGGTTATATGGACCGGAAATGAGATAAAGTCAATGGAAGACAGTGGTCTTCGAAAAATTCGAGAAATTCGGAGACACACGAAATGCAATTCGAATGATAACTCACGTGGTTTACGTAAATCATGTCTAATTACGCGTTTCACATTGCATGACAAACAGCACAATGTCAACGGTGAAAAAAAAAAAAAAAAAAAATACTGGATTTTGTTTAGGGGGCAACCTTAAAACTCAACAACTAGCTGACGGTCGGTTCTTGGTGATTAAACCCTATTTCACTGTTAAGGATAGAAACCGGTGTGGCAGGAGATATGGTCCTCTGGACTCATCATAGTTCACCTACAACGGTGAATACAGCACTCGATTCAGTTGAATCTTCACGCAACATTAGTTTCACGCTTTATTCCGTTGTCGTCTAAGGAACCCGGACTATGGCTCCAGGTGGACCATATATCCTATTACACCAGCTGCAACCGGAAACCCCAGGCGGGACCAGTCAGCAGCCGTTCGATGAGATTTGAGACCGCTGTTCTATAATAGATTTACTGCTGTGATATTTTTACCCCTTCGGAATAAAGCTCATGTATACAATAACTGGTGCTTGAGCTTTATTCCGTAAGACTTCCTGAAGTGGTAAAAATATCACAGCGGTAAATCTATTACAGAACAACACCCCTTATTGTTTTTGATATCGGTAAATCTGATGATGGCAGTTTATGGACTATTCGGAATAAAGCATGTTTTCTGATGCTACCAGCTGCATATTGTGACCGATTTAGGCCAGGAAAGTTCTGCAAGTAATTTATGACCAGATTTTATGTGCTCTGCAATGGAAACTACTGTAATATTGTGCCTACGCAGAAAAAAGGGGGCGTCCTGATGTGACATGTGGCATCATAGGTCACATCATCAATATAACAAGGGAAAAAACATGTGCTGCTTGATCACATAAAATCACGTATTTTTCTTTTTAGGTTTTATCTCCCTTTGGGTTGTTTAAAATGACTTTGATGACAAATGGACAGATTTACCTTTATTTTGATACCACATTTAACATATTTTGATATTCCAATCATTGATAAAAAATAAAGTGAAAATTAAATGTTTGTTTTTTTTAGTTATAATGCAATATTACCCAGTAATTCAAAATATTCTGTCAGTAATCGCAAGATCCTATCATTCATACATTTATATTCTTTGTTATGTAGTCAGTTCATATTTTAAGATATGGCAACTTCTATAAAAAAAAAAACCTGAAAATTAATTTGGCAGTTAAATGATTAACGAAATACATTACGTTCTACGTTCCCTTGTCATTGTGGGATGGCATCAATCTAAAGACAATCTCTGTTACATCATATCTCACAGCTGCTATGAAAGCAATAAATAGCCTTGGGCAAGTGCACCGATGCATGCAGCGATGAATAGGGAAGGGTTGTTACTTCAATAATGCTCACAGAATTAGGGGGTATAATGATTAGCCATCAAATATGTTGAAAGTCATTATGCCCAATGAAAGGGCATTCCGAAACACTTGTGATGTCATCGATGCTCATTTGCATATCTCATAGGGCATAGGACTAACCATGGACTAACAGATTACTGAGCCGGTGTAAGAAACTTGTGAGTCCTCCATGAGAGAGTGTCTTAGATACCATGACAACATACACGGTATAAACCGTGACCTTGTAGACGATGCTACTGGATATTGGCGTTGAAATAGGTGATGCATTCATTACACAATGGAGAACACAATAGGTAGGACACTATAGTGTCCTCACTAGGACTCGCCAGTTCGTGACACCAGTCGTTATACATTTTTGATGATGAGTAGTTGATCTGCATACGATTACAGTCTTTTAGAGTCCGAAATGTTTCATTTTTGTAAAAATCAAAATTATGCAATTAATGACCATATCCGGAATCAGTATGAAACATACATTCAAATGAGAACAAACAAGCCTAGTCGTAGGTCAGTGTTTTTAGATGGTTTCAGTTCATTTAGGAAGCCATCTCAAAAGTTACTAGTGTTTACACCTATACAGAATCTACCAGGGTTCAATGGGTGAAGTACTTAAGCTCATATGCATACGATTCTTACATCAGTGGACACGTAAAAATACCAAGCACCGATAAGCTGGCTGTATGTATTGTTTATCGATTGCCTTTACATTAGTTTTAGGCAATTTTACGCGCCACTCTTTACGTAAAATCATCTCTTGTTTCAGGTAGAAAATCATAAACAATGGATAGTATTTGTCGCTATTATTTGTTCAGTAGCTTTTATCTTTTATTCTTGGTAGGTAGCTTTGTGAGTCCGTTATAGAGTTTTAATTACCACTTTTTAAGAAAACCCTTATGCGACGATGGCAATCATAGCCATACTTTTGCAAACTGAAAATACCAAGCCATGTCATATTTTTTTTTCTAATTTCGAATGTGATACAAATTCGTTCATCGCTAACAAGAGATTATATACGTATGACGTCACTTAGATTCATTTGTATGAAGTTCGCAATTGACGTAAATCAAAATTACCCCAAGAGAATGAGAGTCGAGCTAGTTAGTCCTTTTTTTTTTTTTTGGTATTTGTAAACTGCTGGACATAGAATATTGTATATGCATTTGTACGCAAGCAAAATAAGAGCAAGAAAAATCTGACAAACTGGCAAAAGATCGTCGTGCTAGTGCAAAAAAATCCTATCTTCATTTCCTCGATTTATGTTGCACTTAAATCGTGCGCACTAACCTACGTTTTTGTAAGCATATAACATATTGCCAAAAAGTCACTTACGACCTTACTATGCACTGTAAAAAATACTGTACATTTTACAGAAATAAAACTGGCAGCAGTTCTGCCAACGAATTACCGTAAAATTACAGTATGCTGTAAACATAATTTAATTAAAACACTTTGAGGTGTTTTGATTAAATTAATTTAACATATATATTTGGTAAGTTATTACAGGGATTGTAAATGTGTAGAGAAAAAAAATACTAACGTCCTTTTCGGAATAATGACTACCAACCTGACGATCACCGCAAAAAGGAGGTAGTGTTATTTTTCTTGTTAGAACTTTGGGCAATTTCCCCCTAAAAACAAGGCAGAGGTCCGCTCCGTGATTTGTGAAAAGTGCCAAAAAATGCAGTTTTAAGGGCGTTAGGGATATCGGCGTGTATCATGATTCATGAAAGAAACATTTTAAAAGCAACAAGTCATTGGAAAATTTGTTTTCATCATTAATTCCTCAATTTATGATTTACACTCGTTCAATCGCGTACGATTACCTGAAGCCTATAATCACTGTTTGCTTTTATCATTTGCATCTTCTGTTGGAATCTGAAAATACCCTATCAAAATTGAATTGATTCGCTGTCACTTGCTACTCCGTTGATAACCTAAATCTTATATAAACAGGGTATTGTTGACATAAGGAATCAGCCAGTTTAATAATTAACCGTCGCAGAAGTATTCATTGGAAACCAAAACCAAATGCCACCTGAAATATAAGATGATTTTAGCCATGGATGCTATAATATTAACGATTTTATACAAATATTGATTTAAACTTCTCGGTACATAAAAGGACAATGACTTGCTTAATCGTTTTGTGTGAAATCATGGGTGAATTGCAAATTCGCAAATTTCTTTCAGATTAATAATGCAGGCATTCTGATACATTACGTTATCCCCTTAAGTGCTTAACACATGATAAATAACCAAGGACAGGCGCGGGATTTGACCTGCTACTCCAAAGCTAACTGCCAAAACGTTTGTTAACGCAATCCGAATAATGTAAAATACATTGAAATGCGTACAAACGTACCAAGTAGCATTGTTTGGGAACAGTTGGATGACGTCAAGTTATTTGTAAAACCTTTCTCAAACGTACTGGCTTGTTCGCGCGTATGTGTGTATGTGTGATCTCTCGCTTTAAAAGTGTGAACACCATTGATGTGACGATGAATGAGTAGCTAATCCGTAAAAACGGACTTGATGATTCTATATTTAGAACTATTAGCTGAAATTTTTATCACTGATATTTCTTCCTTTTGAAACGTATTGTTGCTGACCGTGTTAATGTATGCAAGCAGCATTTATGGGGCTTCGTGCCATGTTAGCCATATTCGCATTTAAAGCGTATTTCTACTGTACTTTTACAGTATATATATCATTCTGCTCTCATGTAACCGTGTCATTTTTTTTATTTTTTTTAAAAAGTGTTCAATTTCTTTTTTAATTGTCTTCGCGCTCCCGAAATATTACCTAAGGTAAATCAAGTACGTTTTTGAAGAAACTAATGTTTAACTCATATTCACTGTTTCGACTAAGAAATATTCAATAAACGATTTTCCATCTAATGTAGATAGCACTATTGATATCCGAACACATCATTTGGTATTTTAATACATTGTACCCTTTGCACGTATTTTATACCATTAACGGAATTAAATAAAAGGCTGACTCAGAGATTTTCCGAGGAGGGCACCCCCAAATTAAAAACAAATCATGGGTTTTTTTGCATATGCATAATGCTTGTCCATAACACTGTGTGAAATAGCTAAGCTCAAATCAATGTCCTTCATATAGAAAATCACAACTTTGTTATAAAATTCTTCCTGGGATCCGAATTTTTTTGTTATAAACAGTATCCCATGGCACTGTTATACTATACATTACTATACATAAATGTTTACTGCATGAAAACGAAAAATAAAATTCATCTCCAACTTTGGAATTGAGCATTTTAGGTGACTATAGCTATTTCTAGTTGACTATTTTTAATTGATAAACACAATTGATATTTCGAAATCTCTGAGTATTTTTTGTAATATCTGGGCTACAGACGAGCCTCGCCCAGTAATGACGTCTACCATTAACAATGATTACCACTTAAATAACCCATAGCAATACATGGTATTGGTAATGGAACTTTAATAATCAAGAGAAATCAACTAAACGTCATTGTTATTTATCCATCGATACCAAATACAATCACTTGCTGAACACTTTGACCAGGGCATTCACATTTACAGGTGAAACACTTTTCTTTGCAAATGAATTAAGACATTTCTTTAAATATTTGCACATTCTTCCATTCATTTAAAAGCTATATGAAGTATAGATAAAAGAAGCTTATGTGCAGAGGCTTAATATTAATAAGTTTTTAGAATGTAACAATGATTTGAATCATTGACAGAATCAATTGCATTTTGGACATAGCGTCAAACCACCGAAACAAAATGCAACGTTGCTATGTCAATAGTTAAAATGCTGTGTCAATAGTTAATCTTGGTAGTTGATTTCCACCTTTCATGTTAGCAGACGAACTATAATGCCGCTTATAGAATTAAACTAATCCCCCGGATAATCCTTCAATGGAAATCTACTTACCATATTCTGTAGTCTGCTAGGACGAAAGTAACCGTTATTGGTGGTAAATTGAAAGACAATGTCTTTCGTTTATTTCGAAACCTTTATCCAACATACTCATTGTCATTTAACGCAGGTGAAAGTGAGAAAACCAATTGTGACTGAATATGATTAAAACCTAGAATTGGCGGGTATGCAATACAGAATACGTTTTGTATGGTTGCAAGTTCTCGTTAATTTTTCTTTTTTAATTTCACCAGAAATTTTTTTAAAACAAAAACTAGCGATAGTACTTCCGACTCATCGATGGTCGGGGGATCAATCCGTGACACATAATGAAAATTGTTACTTGTGTCGTATTAGTAATGGGAATAACACCGAATCCCATAGTCCATAAAGTAACTACGCTTTACCACATTTAGAACTTTACCACATAACCGTTGAAGTCAATCCTCCTGTAGATGTGTTTGTTTTAACCCCGGGGCATCATGGTCATTTGTTTGTCCGACCTGCCCCTACCCTGCTCATCAGTGTGCTCTTCATTCACAAAAACGTCCGGATGTTGACTCATTACTAGATGAGCTTGTTTCCCGTGATCTCCCGATGGCCGGACTGACCCTTCCTACTCTATATGAGCACGCAACATATTAGCTTTGTTGTGTCGCTCTTCATAAGATATTGGTATATACAAAGTAGCGGTAGAGAGAGGATCGTGAGATCCCGTGGCGCGGGACGAATACGGACTTGTGTTATTAACCCTGGTTCAAAATTGTCTAACCCAAACGTCTACATTAAAATGAAACGTGCAAGCGCAATTTTTGTGGTTATTTTTAAGCTCCCAATGCTGAATTAGCTCGGATGTAACGCATTTGTAGACGGCATGATTTTTAAATCTTATCTTTTATCTACCACTGCCTCGTATCGTTGCATTCGAATTGCATGTGGTGAAACTTTCGCTACATTTAATACAAACTGAGATTTAACAAGCTTATAACCAAACACCGAGTTTGAGATTAGCATCACTTATGCAATTTCCCTTCAGCTACCGTTATCGCCTTGAGCCCATACCAATGTCCAAATCAAAGTGGCATGTAAATAAGGTGGTTCCCATGACAGTGGTATCCTAAGGAGAACTAGACTTGGTCATTATCACAGTACTGGTCACGGAAAGGTCATCCCCGGACATAGCCATTATGTCGGATGGCATTTTCAAAGAATTGCGTTGTCAACTTTGTGCACGTTTTGAGGCAATAGGGATTTTCAATCAAACTTTTCTTTTTGATTGTCAATGCGATCATCATCATCATCACCATCATCATCATCATCATCATCACCATCATCAACATCATCATCATCATCATCATCAAGTTCAAGTTTATTTACATATATCATCGGAGTAACAATGTACAAAGACTTGCAATGCAAAGATAATTTAAATACAAAAATTGAGAGACAATAAATTATTAATTACATAAAAAAAAAAAAAAAAAAAAATTAGCTTTGTTGTCGACGCTCAATAAGATATTGAGTAATATACAAAGTAGCGGTAGAGAGAGGATCGTGAGATCCCGTGGCGCGGACGAAATACGGACTTGTGTTATTAACCCTGGTTCAAAATTGCTAACCCAAACGTCTACATTAAAATGAAACGTGCAAGCGCATTTTTGTTATTTTTAAGCATCCCAATGCTGAATTAGATCTTATTTAACGCATTTGTAGACGCCATGATTTTTAAATCTTATCTCTTATCTACCACTGCCTCGCGTCGTTGCATTCAAATCGCATGTGGTGAAACTTTCGCTACATTTAATACAAACTGAGATTTAACAAGCTTATAACCAAACACCGAGTTTGAGATTAGCATCACTTAAGCAATTTCCCTTCAGCTACCGTTATCGCCTTGAGCCAATACCAATGTCCAAATCAAAGTGGCATGTAAATAAGGTGGTTCCCATGACAGTGGTATCCTAAGGGAGGACTAGACTTGGTCATTATCACAGTACTGGTCACGGAAAGGTCATCCCCGGACATAGACATTATGTCGGATGGCATTTTCAAAGAATTGCGTTGTCAACTTTGTGCACGTTTTGAGGCAATAGGGATTTTCAACCATACTTTTCTTTTTGATTGTCAATGCGATCATCATCATCATCACCATCATCATCATCATCATCATCACCATCATCAACATCATCATCATCATCATCATCAAGTTCAAGTTTATTTACATATATCATCGGAGTAACAATGTACAAAGACTTGCAATGCAAAGATAATTTAAATACAAAATTGAGAGACAATAAATTATTAATTACATAAAAAAAAAAAAAAAAAAAAAAATTAGCTTTGTTGTCGACGCTCAATAAGATATTGAGTAATATACAAAGTAGCGGTAGAGAGAGGATCGTGAGATCCCGTGGCGCGGACGAAATACGGACTTGTGTTATTAACCCTGGTTCAAAATTGCTAACCCAAACGTCTACATTAAAATGAAACGTGCAAGCGCATTTTTTGTTATTTTTAAGCATCCCAATGCTGAATTAGATCTTATTTAACGCATTTGTAGACGGCATGATTTTTAAATCTTATCTTTTATCTACCACTGCCTCGTATCGTTGCATTCGAATTGCATGTGGTGAAACTTTCGCTACATTTAATACAAACTGAGATTTAACAAGCTTATAACCAAACACCGAGTTTGAGATTAGCATCACTTATGCAATTTCCCTTCAGCTACCGTTATCGCCTTGAGCCCATACCAATGTCCAAATCAAAGTGGCATGTAAATAAGGTGGTTCCCATGACAGTGGTATCCTAAGGGAGAACTAGACTTGGTCATTATCACAGTACTGGTCACGGAAAGGTCATCCCCGGACATAGACATTATGTCGGATGGCATTTTCAAAGAATTGCGTTGTCAACTTTGTGCACGTTTTGAGGCAATAGGGATTTTCAATCAAACTTTTCTTTTTGATTGTCAATGCGATCATCATCATCATCACCATCATCATCATCATCATCATCATCATCATCATCATCATCATCATCATCATCATCATCATCATCATCATCATCATCATCATCATCATCATCTTCTTCCTCACCAGCAAAATCATTGATGATCTAACGTCTACATTACTGACAAAGTATGAAGACAAAATACCGTATTCAAGGATGGGTATAATTACGAAATACCCTTCGCACGTACTCTGTTTAAGTATTTATTGCCATCAAAAATGCACTGATTGACATGGAATGCAAAACAAAGCTAGAACGTTTTCACGACACCCCCCCCCCCCCCACTTTGGCAGTATGATAATTGACTATCCGCATCTTGCAAATATCTACCTATTGAGTTTTCATTATGTGGCGAAAATGTTTGTAATTTACGCGTTTATTTTTAGAAACGGATTGCATTGATGATGTTATATCTAATTGACATCATAAGAAGATGATAGCAAGAGCAAGAGGTACATTTCAACGAGGAGAGCTTTTAGTGTTATTTCTACGAAACCCGAGCCACAAACGCCCCTCTAATTATCTTCTTCTACTAGTACACGGGACAGTGCTTGTTCGTTATCAAATTACGTTAGTCTAACATCCCATTTACCGGCAGATTTCCATGCAGTACAATGTATCAATCGCGGTTAAACGAACTTTTGAACCCATTTGCAACACGTAATACTATATACAGGTAACACAAATGCTATTTCCTCGGGAATCTTTTCCAATGGCTCCTTTAGTACTAGGTTTTGTTTCCGTTTTAATCTGTAGACACCAGCGCGCCAATTTGGTACCGTATGACATCCTATAATCAGTAACGAAACAACATTTCGTGCACGAGCAAAGTGATTTCATTGCGGCAAAGCCACAACCTCTAAACGTGTGGCATTTATTCCCCCTCACGCTAATGGCACAATTCTGGTTATGTAGTGACCCATTCACAGTCTGCCGCGCACCGGGACCTAATACCGCAGGATGTCATTGACTTCCTCCTTAACACAGATTTTTTTTGGCTTCAGATGTTCTTGAAAAGATAACAACCTTGCACTTTGTGAGCCGTGTCAAAAATTAATAAATAAAATTATTAAATATAAATGAATACATAAATAATGCATATTTTGATACTGATCCAAATAGGATATTGCTTCCATATATGGAATTTATAAAGTCAAATGCTGAACTTTTTGACAATTCTTGAGAAATATTTAGCAATCAAATGCTGAACTTTTTGACAATCTTGAGAAAATTTTGCGGGTATTTAGGCTTCGTATTTCAAGAGTCCTTTCCCGTTCGGAAAGTGTTGGCACAGATTTTCACTTTGCTTGTACTGTGGTCAAAGCAAAACATACACAAAAGCCCGATGTCGTCTGCCATAATATTGCTCGTGGCTAGACAAAAAGAAGTGGGCAAAAAAGCTGGCGTGAAAATGTGGCTAAAATAACACGGATCGCTGTCAATTTCCATCATAAGTACCTCATACTAGCCGACAGCAAATCGTGACATTGTGCCGTATGAGCCTGATAACTTTCTTTTCTGCACAACGTGTAAAAAGCACGCGCACTCGCCCATGCAATGAAAATACCGTAATAGTAATGTGCTTCGTCGAACCAAAAGTGAACAAACATTTTTTGAATAAACCAAAAGGATGTTTGGCCTATAAATTGGAACTTTGAAAATAGTTTTTGGCAATTGCTGTACCTGCCCAATGGGTCCCCATTACTAGCAAAATTCTGTTCATAGTGTTTAAAAGAGCTTAATTCTAACAGCCCCTTAAACACAAAAAGGGTTTCGTTTTATTTCTTGTGAAACTCTCAGTTTTGCATTTGTCGGGGCGCCTTGTCGAATAATGGTTGAGCTATTTATAGTTTTGCTTTGTACATTTGTGGAATTTCTTTAAGCCATTTTCAGATATAAAGTATATTTGAGGAAAGACTTGCAGCAAAAGATTGATTACCGGCGTCCCTAAGTTTTTATTATTAAAAATGTTTAGCGGCAAAATACAGAATCAGATCCTTTTGAGTTAGATTTTTATGTGTCCTTCTTATATAACGTTGGCAAAGCGATATTTTAGTAATACAACGAGATAGAGGAGTGAGCCAGAGAGAGAGAGAGAGAGATAGATCTACGCGTTACCTCTACACACTTGACTTTGTCTTCTAAAATCGTACACTGTAAAAGATCCACCGTATTTTTACGGTGAAACCGTAAAATATTTACGGTTATTTACATGCAAATTTTACGGTTGCCCGTAATTTTACGGTGAAATACCTGTAGGCTAAACCAACCATAAAAATAAGCGTTTACGGTAAAATACCGTAAAAATTACGTTCACAAACTTTATTGCCGTGTGATGGTGATTTGGTCAAAGACCCTGAAATAGATAAAATATAGGGTATAACAAATGTTGGATTGCAAATGGAAACAAATGTTGGATTGCAAATGGAAATCTCAAGCTAAAAATTCAAGATGTAAAATAGCCAATCTTGCAGGATAATAAATAAATAGGTATTTCACAGTAAAATTACGGTCAACCGTAAAATTTGCATGTAAATAACCGTAACCGTAAATATTTTACGGTTTCACCGTAAAAATACGGTTGATCTTTTACAGTGTACTAACATTTAAAATCCACAGGGAAAGGTTATAATTAGTACGTTAACATCAATCCTTTGATGAGCAAAATTGACAGGTAAAGTGGAAGTGATCAATAAAACAGTGTGACGACCATCACTACTTCCTCATGTGCTTGTTGAAATGACGTTCACAAACTTTATTGCCGTATGATGGTGATTTGGTCAAAGACCCTGAAATAGATATAATATAGGGTATAACAAATGTTGGATTGCAAATGGAAATCTCAAGCTAAAAATACTAGATGTAAAATAGGCAATCTGCATGATAATGAATAAATATCATTCTAGTGGTAATGTATGTGGTATGTTCTCGAGACTATGCAAATTACGCATTCTCGCGCGCTTATTGGATGAAATTTGTCACGAGGTACGAGCTATATATTGGTGCAACGAGATATTTCACATATCAGGTGACCCTATAAAAAATAAAACCCCTGCTTTTTGCACTGATGTAAAAGCTTTCCATCAAAAATATCCCCATCTGAAAGGATCAACCTGAGAATAATTTCTTTGGTACATACGTCGTAAATTGTGAAATTTCTAATTTCGTATTGGAGCAAATACCAAATTCGGGCTATGTCTTATATTGAAATATAAGAAAATCAACATCACCATTTGTTTTCACTTTAAAGACATTTGTGAAGCCAAATGCAAGGTATGAAATCTATGAAATAACTACGTAACTATGATACAATATATAGATGCCTCGAAATCTCTCGTTGCCCATTTAAGCTATCTTTGCAATCTAAGTTTAATCGATCAAGATACTTGAAGGTGCATTTCGTGATTCCAGCACCTTCTGTTTTATTCATTGTTATAGATACCCTTGAGAAAAGCTTATTTACATAGTTTGAGCTGATCCCGATCTTGCGGTTTTTGTGTTATGAGCAATTGTTTGCTTCCCACGCTCCCATAGACCACTGTGCTGTCATTTTTGTCCGTTTACCCACAGAAAATACAAAATTGGCAATTTCTTACAGATACGACCGAATTTGCACGTAAGATTAGGTACGCGTGGATTTCTAATGCTAACGGTTCAGATCATATAAAAATCTCAACTTCTTTTAGGTAAGTCGGGGGGACGAGGTTGTGGATCACGAAATGCCCCTTTAAATTACAATAAATTCACTTCGTTTCTGTTTGCAATGTATACAATGTATTCCAAGAGGAACGAGGCATAAAATATACTACTGATATGTTAGTCGTCAAAAAGCTCCTACACCTTGGAAAAAAAACATGTGACGATTACGAAGTTTTGGTGTTGGCGTTATAGAATGTCTGGTAGAAATGATTGGGAAAAGAATTTAAATAGGAGCATGTCTTCGTACTTCTTTTTTTTATTTATTTCCGTCATGTCACGGAGACAAGGGAGGACAATGTTTCAAATATGACCCCTCCCCCCCCCCATCGCACCACCCTCATGCTCACGGCGCTGGTAATTGCTGATAAAATGTAGGCTCCATTGTTTAGGCTATTCCTACCGCCTTAGAGGTACAGATGGGCCATCCGACGGCTGCTTTTTGCCGTTATCCCTCAAAAGCCCGGACGAAAACAAGATAGCGGGAAATGGTCGAGTTATGGTATAAAAGAGACAAACTTGAATAGTTGTTTTATTTTCTTAAATCATTACATTAAATTCTCAACATACCCGAGATTGACCAGGTATATCCATGCTATGGTTTTGACGTCCTCGTACTTCATCCCCTATAATCAGATCCAGAATTAGCTCAGATTATCTTTCCTCATTAGTGCCCTTATTCTGGATCTGAATTACCGTATACGTCATAGCAGATCCGCGCCGTGATTGGCTGTAGGGTTGCACAAATCCCAGCATTCAAGACAAACAGTACATTTTTATCTGCTATTGGAATTTTCATGGGTGCTATAAAAATTCCAACTAGAGATAAAAATAAACTTTTGCATGCAAATGCCTCAGATTCTGAAGCGCAATATTGCGTGCCATGACCTGTGTAGTTTTAAGGCAAACACGTACATTATTGATCGTTATTTATACTGTACTTGTGTATATCAGCTGTTTAGTGTACATTTGAGTCGCTATCACTGCATGTCAATTTGCGGGAAACAGTATGCCAAACTCAAGCACTTCATTTTTTAAAACAACTATTTGGTGATTTTTTTTCCTACATTGAAGTACTTTAAAGCAATATTAGCACATTTTTTGAAGAGCGCCCCCAATTTTCAAAATTTGATATTTTTGCACAGGTATGTTGGTAATTGTCTAGAAAACTACACCTGCGAACGAGAATGCTAAAAAATGCGTGTTTATCCTAAAATGAGCGATTTTTGTAATTAGAATTGGGATCCTAGATTGTACTTAACGGCAGAGCTGGAAATGCTAAGTTTATGTCCGTCCATGATGAAATAGTGCCAGCTCAAGAAAATTACCTCTAACTTGACTTGTCTGAACCAATAAAACAACTAATAGATGAGCGTAGATACGTACATGGCGCTATTTCCCGGCTATTTCATATTGGAAGGCCGTTTCCAGCAGCCGTTGAATTATTATCGGGGATCCCGATAATAATTATTCTAGTTACAAAATTCACAGGTATAGTTTACTAGCCAGTTACCAATGCAACCGTGTAAAAATCTCAATTTTTTTTGAAAAATTGGGGGCGCTCTTCAAAAAAATGTGCTAATATTGCTTTAATGGAATTGTACACAATTGTCTCTGATTTATAAACTAATATAATAAATTTCCAAATTTTTTATCATCTCGCATTATCGCTGCTTATACATTTTCGATTAATGAAAAGTCGTGAGCTGATAATTACAATGTTCTAACTGACATTTTTGTGAGAGATAATATCTTTAAATTTACATTTTCTGATAATTAGTTTAGGTTTTTAAAATGCATATTTGTTTAAAGGCCATCAGGTCATGTAAAATTTATTTTATTTGACATTATTTTTTGTGGCCTTAAAGCGGCCAAAAATGTCAGAACCTTTAAAGTCTCAGCTCACGACATGTGAACAATGAAGCTATTTCTCTGTAATGATTTTTCGTCATAATACTAGTAGACAACCGTACAAGCTGCTCATATTAAGTTTAAATTACTACATTCATGACTTTCTCGCAACACTTTTAAAACGCAGTTATCTATTATGAATATGGAAATTTGAAATTAAGATTGAGATTTCATATTGAGAGAGATTTGTGATTTATATTTATTAATCTTTCCATGGCGATGGCCAGTGCACGATAGTGTTGAAAAAAAAAACATGTGCGCTTTTTTTCAACACTATCGTGCACTGGCCATCTCCAGGGAAAGATTAATAAATATACATCCTTGTCTATTTGGAGAACTAAGTAGTTAAAATTCGAGCTTTGTGATTTTTCCTCGAAAAACAAAAATCTTGCCATTCGATCATGAGAAACACCCCGAATTAATGTACGTTTTGTAGGGGATATAAGGTTTTACACCTAGCTTATGAGATTTTGGCCCGAAATTATGCTCCAGGAGGATCATATGCTTCCGGACTATATGGTCCTGGAGCATAAGTAATCTGGAGAAATGCACATGCTCCAGGACCATATGGCAAATATGCTCCCGGAGCTCCCGGAGCAGTATTTGACTTAGAATATTTCTCCACTGGTCCAGGAGCATATTTGCCATATGCTTTTGGATCATTTGTGTATTCAAATATGCTTCAGGAGCATACTCAGCGTATTCAAATATGCTCCTGGAGCATATTTTTTATTTATGCTCCAGGAGCATAATCAAATATGCTCCTGGAGCATATTTTTAGAATATTTTTCCAGATTATTTATGCTCTAGGACCATATGCTCCAGGACCATATGGTCCTGAAGCATATGGTCCTGAAGCATAATTTCGGGCCAAAAAATCTCATATAAGGTAACACCTGAGGCTGTCAACGTTCCCATGTCAGCCATTATCGTGCATATCTACGGCTGTGTGTAAGTGCAAAATTCTGGTATGTTGTATATAACTATCACCATACTTCAGAGATGGCACTGAGCTCCCTGGTGAGACGAATAACTTCTGTTTTAATAGAGTTCCGACATCATGATCAAGCGCTGATGATTAACTATGACATTAAAGAAATGTTCAAGACAAGTAACATACAAACAGATGTGCGAGTAAGGTCAACGTTTTATGCCTCTCTAAGGATGATAAATGTAGGTCGGATTGGAACAAACACTATGAGCAAACAAAACCTGCTTTGAAACTAAATCATTAAATAGCTAAATAGTTTCAGGCAATAGACAATATTCATGTGTCAACCGTCTTTGAATGAAAGCGAGTCTTGCGGCACACACCGGCTTTTTGCCAAGACGCCAGTTTCAAAATTAAATCAGCCGCGCCCATTTCACGCGTTGCTGTAGACGCGTCGCATTTAAAAAGACACTGGTACATTTGAAAAATAGTGCGCCCTCAAGATTTTTAAAAATCAATACGTTTGCATGTTTGTAAAGCTTTTATATCCCTCACCTGAAATGATTAAGACCAAGTCAGCGTCATTATGGGTAAACAGAACGATTTTATAATTAATGTTGCCGGCGACATTAATTCAGCAGAGGACGGAAATGGCGTTGAACACAAGAAAACGCACGCCGTATGCATGTTTCCCACGGCATGCACCGTGTTTGACCAGTCTGTGACCTTTGTGTTTTTAAATATCAATGAGTACGAGTCTATGATATTCATGTAATATACATATTTGTTGATTAAAGTTATGGAAAACTTAAAGGTTAGCCTACAAATTACCTTAATGTCTTTAACCTCTTATTAACGCACCTATTTGTTTTTGAGTATGTTATTTTTATGTGTAAAATGTATCTCTATTCTTCCAATGGCTTAGACTATCATTTGAGAGCAAATTGAAGAAATTAGTGAAAATGTGCCAGTGCCGTTTTAAATAGTGTGCGCCTGCTAGCACCAAGCTGGCGTGTCTCAAGACTCGCTTTCATAATTCAAAATGGCTACCTCATTTCATTGAGCGTTTGTAAGTTAATAAAGAATGGACTGCGCGTACTTCGCATCAGAAGTTATCTTTTATAGTTTGTTACGAGTACATGCTTATTTTATTTACATCTTTCCGGCGGCGCGTATGACTTAAATACTTCACAGATCTTGCTTACGAATGCAATTGAAATACCATATAGCCTACTTACTTCCGACCTGATTGATAACATAATGGCCAGGACATAAAGCTTTGTTGTGTTATCCAAAGGGTCGCATTTGAAGGATTTAATTGAATTTATTTGCACTACCTGTAAAAAGAATTATCATTGTCGCTAAATAATTCACACGTTATTTGGTTTCCGCCTTCACCTCCTTATTTCAACCTTGGCCGTCCCATCTCGAAGCAGACGTGTTAGCTATGGCCAGTGCTGAACTTCAAGAGCAACATCTGTTCTCGAAAATTAAAATTTCAGTATATCTAAATTGGTATTTAGAATCGGCTTTCGATTATTCAGCACAAATTAGATCACAAATTGTTTCATTATTCGCCATAAAGACTGGTAAAAGCACACTGCTTTCCGATTAACAGCAAATGTTATGCAAATTCAAAATCCGTGACACAATCATGCCAGCTGGACGTTGGATTAAGACTATGATGTCATCGTATCGAACTAGCGTTAAGATTATTTATTGCTTTTGCCTAGAAACCCAAACACTGCATAAGTGTTTTCAATTTTTAGAAAACGTCTGGATGAGATGTAATTAATTATATCTAAATAATGTTTCATAACACAGAATTACTTCAATATATTTCATAACTGATGAACAATAAAAATTAATGTATATATTCATGATTATGCAAAAAAATAGTAATAATAATGACCAGAAAGTGAAACATCAACTCATTGAAAAAAGGACACCTTGCCCACCTCTCACCCTATCAAAAGGGGTCCTTAAACCTAAGTTTGGAGGAACATGAACTGTTGATTACAGAAAACAAGCTTGCTTTCCTTCGTTCGGCACTTATTTAGAGAACCGATTCTGATGAACAATAAAAACTCATGCATACATTCATGATTATCCAAAAATAATGACACAGAAAAAATCAACTCATTGAAAAAACGAAACATTGCCCACCTCTCACCCTATCAATAGGGCTCCCTCTTCCTAGGTCCATGCACCTATGCCAAAAACAACAAAGAGTCCTACCCTGTCTGTGGTCTATAGACCGTATTCAATAGCCAGCCATGTTGGTGGACAAGATAGACGCATTCCAGTACTACAATACATTCACCTATCAATGATTCCCTGTGCAATCGCTAAACGTGGATCGATTGACAAGCTTAATGTATTGTAGTCCTGGAATGTATGCGTGCATCTTGTCCACACATGCTCGGTGGCTGACGTTCATATTGAATACGGTCTAAAACCCGTAGGTGACGCTGGATTTCCAAATAGGTTTAAGGTGCAGGGAAGAATTAACTCAGATAGGTGGTAGAATGTGGTTAAATCTACACTTTTTAGCATCACACCAATCTGCGTGTGCCTAGTATCCATGTAGTCCACAATACAAATTACTAAATACAAAAATGCCATTTAAGGACTGCATGCATCAGATCTGCAAACGAAGAAAAATCAAAGAAATGGATTATAACCAGATCTCAGCAATGTACCACAGCACAACTGTAGTATATTAAAGCTCTTCAATTACAGGCGCCCACGTGTATTACACAGGCTATGACAACTAGATTTCACTTATAATCATGTATAATAACTTTTATCGGTATTGTAATGAGAGAGCGAGACGAATAGGAGTTTATGGTTTTGCGGTCGTTCTGTGGTAGATTTTTTTGGAGTTTCCATTGCTTTTGGAGTATTGTACACTTTGTTATTATTTGGAATCGGTTGGACATTCTTATAAATTCAAACCAATTGTAAGATGTTCTCGCTCCGTGTCTTGTGGTTAATATGGCGCATATCATCGTACCATTTTATTAAACCGACTGTGCATTCTTTTGATCTTAAAAAAAATATTTAAGGAAATCCAAATTGTCCCAAAGGGATACAAGCAGATTCAGAGGATACAAACTTTCAATTTTGCAATGCGTGGTTATAGAACACCCACAAGACCGCTCAGAGGTTCATTGGGCATGTTGGCCAAACAAGTAGAAGAAAAAGCGTAAAACTATGTTTTGAAACTTGTGTGTGTCCTATGCTCTATTATAATAGAGAGAAAATAGAGGGTATGCAATAGGCTATTTAATCCTAGAAACGCAATTACGTAATCCCTAGTCGTGCTGCGCCTGGTAATGGTCGCATCGTGGAGGACAACCACAGTGTGTTTACACTGTACGTGTATACACCATGCACGACCAATGTCAAAGTATTTCAACTTTCCCGAATTAACTTACAGCAATAAAAGGCAACGTAGAAGATCTCACTAAAGCATTGGCCCCGACATCCAAACGTTACCATATCCCAATAAACACAGAAAAAATCCTGAGAAAAAATTCCGAATTGACAGTAACACGGACTGATCCAATATGTTGCCACATGTATGCAATTTTCAGTTTCATCCTACGAAAGTCAAGCATACCATGGTCATACTAAATTGTTTGCGGGTTGGGCTGCAAGATCGGTTGTTATCAGGCCTAAAATTTTGCTGATTATTCTCTGTGCTTAGAGTGTTTGGTTAAGTAAATGTTGGTTTAAATTTTCCGTTTTGCTAATATCTTTCTGATAGAACTTTGTTACCATAGAAAACACGCTATGAAAACAACCCATTTAACAAACAGAGCTTCTCGCATTCGCCACAAGGCTACTACCAATCGCGCCTCCTATTACGTGTAATAGTCTGAAAAACTTAAATAAGGGTAAAGATACTGTGAATAATTTGCATCGAGACCGCAGAACTACGTAAAATTTAATAAACAGGAATCTTTACTCTATAGAGATAACTCAGACCTATAACATCTCACAAGCAGAAGCCGTCGAAAACAAAACGGAAACATTAAAACAAACAGACAAACTGGCCAAATAAAACAAAAATACACGCGCAAAGAAAATAATTAGTAGGCCTATAAATAGTCCACTTTGACTGAAAGAACAATACATGTGTGGGGAAAATCGCCGACGACGTTTTCTCATGTCAGGGAGAGTTCTTGTTTCCTTGCGGTCACGTGGGGATTTTCCATACCGGGAAAGCTCGGAAGAATTTGAGGCCCTTGTCCGTTGTGGAACGATTCGCACACCCTTACACAAAGAAAAAAAATCTGTATTTTGCGCGCGGCTAAGAAGTTCTTATTGCTAATAAAATGTGATAGTCATGATAATCATAAGTATAATTTTCCGGATAATTTTACAATGATTTCTGCAACAGTGTTGCAGAAAGACCTAACCACTGTAAGCCAATTCTTCCACCGATGGCACTTGAAACTCACCAAACCCAAGACTATCGGCTCCATTTTCCACCTTGCAAATCGATACGCAAAAAGAGAACTACATCACTCCCCAATGGAGAAAATCTGTCACATGACCCAACACGAAGTACCTTGGGCGTCACAAATGACCGCAGCCTTACTTCAATCAACACACCAAGTCGCTGCCAATCTCCTCAGTTAAGGCTCGCAGGAACTGGATGGGTGCATCTTTTGACACCTTACATACATCAACTGTTGCCTTGGCTTACTCTGCTGCTGAATACGCTGCACAGTGTACATTCACACAAGTTCGATGTCGTTCTGAATGATGCATGAGACTTGGTTATTGGGTTGCCTTTGTGGCACGCCGTAAGAAGTACAAATACTAATATAAAATTCCCCCAATTTAATGCAAACAAATCATGACTGATCCCTAGGAAAACCAATATATTCTACACACAAAAGTACTGTTCACACAAGTGTAAACACACAAAACATAAATTATGTCTAAGGACCAACATTCCCATGATGTTTGGCCTTTGTTGTAAATACGTTGTACTTTTTCCATCGCCACATTGTTAACTCACTTGTTCCACTTATAACATGAACAGCTCGCTTAAATATCTTGAAGAAATTATTTTTTACTTCTTTTCTTTTATTTTGGAAGAAATTAAACCGAAAAAACAGAGTGGTTAAGAATATTTAACATGATTCCCATCTAAAGGCATGATTTTCTTCTGAAGGAGCATTGTAATCTCCAACGAGTAAAGTATAAAAATTGAAGAAGGGTATAAACTTTGTCCAAATTGCCAATTCTTAAATTTAAGTCAGATGGTGCAGGAGAATTACCGTACCAAGCAAAACCTGATCTCTCTTTCACGCACTCCCTGGTAAAACCCTACCTGGCGACCAATCGGATTATGAATTGCGCATGTCCCAATTAGATGCCAGGGTAGCAAGTTTCGATATCATGAACAGTCAAACCTTCGATCTCGCTGAATCCCAACCGTACATGCCGTAGTCCTATACTATTACTATAACTAATAACTCTTTGTCATTTTGTGACAAGACTAATGAATATAAAACAGCAGGCATCTTTCCTTTCAAATTGAAGTTCCCCGTAATGATTGCGCACATACTATCACAGTTTATGTTACAGAGACAAAATATGTACCTACAATCTTATGCAAGTACTGTGAACATCTTTAAAAATCATTTACATTTCATCTTAAGCCACAATATAACTCTTAAACTAATTTAAATCATACTTAAATTTACCACTATTATATGAACATAATTCGAACGACCGTCTTTTTGTAAAGGGCTGTTCCCATTTATGTCTATTGTGGCTCCTCTGCTTAAATGAGCGCTTTGTACTTGAACATACGCCCCCATTAAGTACCGGGGAAAACAATCTTGCGGCTTTGGGTAGAAGCAATAATGTATATTGCAAGCCCTATTCATTACTGTGCTAAGATTGATGGTTATCCATTCAAACGACGGCTTGTTTTGTTTTATACCTTGGGAAAATGGATTTGAGGGACAATAATGAGAAAAATACGGCTATCTGAATATAACAATCGATACTACTTCCGGGAAAGCAGGGGGTCCCAAGACGATCGGAACACCCCTTTAATGGTTGTGAACTTGTGTATTTTTAACAATGCTTTTTACTCCTATTCCGTAAATACTTCGCGTTTCAACAACACCTTATCAATTGAATTGTTTTTGATGTTATGAAGAGTGACGGTATGGGGCTTCCAATATACACGCATACAATAATGTGTTTTGCAGTTCCTTTAAAGGTATCTGCGAAGAAAAAGACTGAAAACCGCTGCAAATGAAACCAACAAAATCACTTCATTTTAGGTTTTCTAAAAATAAACACTTCTATTGCATATGTTTCTCCCATGCATCTTTTTAGCCTACATTTGGTGGGTTATCCACCTAGCACCTGTCGATCGATATCTTTCACATCTAAACAAAGCAGTGGTATGCGTGGTATACGAGTTGGTGATCACATGCTTTTAAAAGTACTAATCTACCAAAAAACATTGCCAGGGTGGGCACAATAAATTGTGTCAGTTATTCCACCGCCACCCAGCCACTGTCAATAAAATAAGTGCCATACAGACACTATCATTGATTTTATCCAACGATTCAAAATACCTGAATATGCAGGAATAGCTTAAAGTGAATGGTATAAGTCCTAGATTTATCATAAATTACTTTTTCCAAATGAATTGCCATAAAGGAAGAAAACGCAGTGTTCAAAGATACAAATCTCCATTCAATACGTGTTGTAGTAAGTGTCCGTACGGACGTAATGACTAAAATTCCGATTTTTTCCTTATTAGGTTGGCCTTCGGTTCTTATCAATTTTGTAGGAATGTACGAGACCTGAACTGGTTAGCAGACATGCCACAATCTGATTTTTGATGATTTTTGCGCTTTCTGATTGAGCAATCACTGATAGTGGCCTTAATTTCTCTTGCCGTTTTCCACACATGTAAACACCCATATTATTTTCAAATGTATGAAATGGTTGTATCTAGTATGGATGTAATATAATTACCCATTGTTTGTAAAAAAAATTTCGTGACGATTTTGTAACCACTTTCAGTAAAGCAGTTTAATTATTTTTTCGTCAGTTTTCTCGTTTCATTGTATTTGCCTTGACACTTCCATACACTCGCTCCTATTTTGATGAGTAATCACCACTACCACTGATTATAAACAAACCACAAATGTACTTATCAGTTGTCTATTTTTGTTCTGTCTTTCGACAGTATGTACCAACTGGAAAATAAGGTTGCGGCTGTCTTCGGTGCTCCGTCCACAGAGGGGGGCGCTTCGTTCAATACGAATCAGTATGCAACTCGATGGAAATTCCCTACATAGCTACCCAAGGCTAAAGACACCTCGATGGGTCGAGTCTATGACCATCACATATACCCCCATACAAAATTTTTAAGTGAATCTCTAAAAGATCTTGTTTTACACTCGGGTGGAAACATGGTCACAATAGTTTTACGAAGACGAGGATGGTAAGAAAATGCATTAAGATCAAAACAAAACCACAACATCAAATCACATCCGAATATGTAATTGGTTTTGTCTTGTAATGTACTTTTGATTATGTACCTTTGAGTCCTTTCTGTAATTTTAGTTTTATTGTAATACCGCTGATATTTTATGAAAGGTGCAATAGAAATATTTTTGCGGTATATATTATATGGTGTATGCATGAGTTTACTATAGTAACTCCATGGTGTATGTATGTTTGTAATTGTAGTATGATGTATGATTATGTATGTATGTAGGTATGTTATGCATGCATTGTACAGGCGGGTGTATATATGTATGTAGTCTGTAGTATGTATGTATCTTGTATGTATGTATGTACTTACTATATATCTTCGGGAGTATTTTTAAGTATAAATAGACATTCTGGGTGTATTTTTACATGTGGGAGTATTTTTCTTCATTTTTTTCTTCATTGTGGGAGTATTTTACTAGTTACTATGTTACGAATTGTCCTATAACGAAATACCTGTAATCTAGTATGGGTTTATTCCGTAAAAGAGTAGAAACGAGGATTTTTCTAGTTTAGTAACTATAGGCCTGCGCGGCAATCCTCTTGGCAAGAAAAGTTAGAAAAACTAGAAAAAAATAAAAAACTGAAAAAATGTAAAAAAATGTCTAAAAAAGTGTCCTTTTTAAGAGAAAAATCGCAAAACTATATAGGTTTGGAAATTCTTCCTTCTATAGTTTTGAAAAAAGTGTTTTTTCTAAAAAATGTCTAAAAAGTGTCCTTTTAAGAAGATTTTTCAGTAAAACTCCCACAATTACTCTGTACGGATTTAGGTATGTATAATGTATGTATTTACTTACTAGAGATACTTCGGAGTATTTTTAATTATAAAGAGACATTCTGGGTGTATTTTTACATTGTGGGAGTATTTTTCTTCATTTTTCTTCATTGTGGGAGTATTTTTACTAGAGTTACTATGTTACGAATTGTCCTATAACGGAATAAACTGTAATCTAGTAATGAGGTTTATTCCGTAAAAGAGTAGAAAAGAGGATTTTTCTAGTTTAGTAACTATATAGGCCTGCGGCGCAATCCTCTTGGCTAAGAAAAGTGAGAAAATCTAGAAAAAAATGAAAAAAAATGAAAAAATCTTTAAAAATGTCTAAAAAAGTGTCTTTTAAGAGAAAAATCTCAAAACTATATAGGTTTGAAATTCTTCCTTATATAGTTTTGAAAAAGTGTATTTTTCTGAAAAAATGTCTAAAAAAGTGTCTTTTAAGAGATTTTTCAGTAAAACCCCCACAATGTAGCTCTTGCAAGTATGTATGTGTATGTATATATGTATGTATGCATGCATGCATGTAGCCGCCTCAAAAAAAATAAGTATTCATCACTAACTACAATTAATATTTTACAATTTATACAGGAAATTAAAGGAAAAAAAGCTGCAAAACCTTTAAGAATCTTGAAGCAAATTAGGATATCTTCCTAATTATTTCTTCTTTAAAAACCTATTGAAAGGTTTTCTTAATAGTTCAGGTACATACAGAAAGTACCTCTAGCAGTGCCGAGAGCTTGCATTAACATTAATTTCTGTAAACTTTCTTTGTGGTATTGATAAAGAGATAAAATGCGATATGTGACGACTTTTCTCAATCATTTCGAGTGCGCTAACAACCCTTGCATAGTTATTCTAGGGTTTGTAAAGAAATTGGAATCCAAGTTGGCCAAAATTACTCTACCTCTCTGCGAACCTTAAAAAACCACAAAGTACAAAGTAATTCTTCCCCCGACATCTACAGATAATATATTGATCCTCTTCATACAAGAAATGAGACTTAAGCGCAGCTCTCCAAGTTAATAGCAAGCCCATTCAGAGGGACTAAAAAGCACACCGCTTTTAAAGATAATGCTAAATCAACACTCAAATGAATGGGCTTTTCTCCTTATGAGCTATTTATCTACGCTACCCTGAAAAGGACATTCACAATCCATATATTTCTCGAATACTTAACATTCCCATCGACAAGAAAAGGAATATTCTTCGAGGTTGATGATATACTCTTTACGTATGGGGCAATGGCATGTATGGAAAATGAAATCATAATTTCGTCGTAGGTATGAAGAGAGAACAATGGGGACATTTTGTATTTTTGATTGACATTTCCCTCTGCTTAAAACATACAAATACAAGAATTTGTCAATTAACTGGCGTACATATTTCCATCTACAAAACCATAAGAAAATTCGTAAAATAACTGACATTTTACCAAGAATTTGTTCTTGTGCTTCCAGTAAAAACATAAAAATTTCGGAGCTTCAACGGCCCTTTAAAAAAAGATTGGTATGAAAGGATGCAATCTCTCTTTTAAGTAAGACCGCCCATAAAGTGCATTCCTTTTGTGCGGTATAAGGTCGCCTAACCCTCTCCAGCGATCCCATTAACGAGTAATTATGATATTGACTGGGTCAGTCGGATACCATCACGGCAGGATTCAAGCCGTGCATAAATGACACCGATAATGGGTTTAGTTAGTGTTTCAGGTTTTAATATTATTAGGGCAGCGTGAAGATGATGACAACTGAGCGTGGTGGTGGCTAGATTTTGAGGGGAAATAGACACGTGCTTTTCCACCGAAGGATCCCCGTTGTCTGCGAATTGAAAACGCTTTGAATTGTTTTCATTGCTCCATCGTAATTAGAAGGAAACTGTTACCATTAGCTTTGTTATTTTGTAGTCTACACAAATATTAATCATCATGTATGTCTATTCGTGTCAAAGTGAATCTTAACGAAAAGGAAAACTGAATGAGAAACATTCAATTGCACAAGGTACTTCACAGGAAGGGAGTCCGACAGGCCGAAAAATACAATTCCTTTTTTAGCCATGTAGTTCACTTAACCTGTGTAACATTTTGCGTAAACACCACATGAGATAAGCTTAAAGAGAAGTTGTTTTTCTTTTGCGCTACGTGAGTCATGCGCTGAGGACAAGAGATGGTTAGAATGCGTGCTTTGCTACGAAAGGGTAGAGTAGCTGCATGTGATGAAATTCAAGGGAATGTTTAAAATTCAGAAACAATCCGGACAATATTTTTTATCTCTTTAAGGATTATATTTTATTTGAAAGAAGTGACTTTCCATTGATACCCTCATAATTTCAACATGTTCGTTTACCTTCCATTTTCTAATTTTGTTTGTCATAATCTTCAGGATTTTTAAGTGCTTCAGTGACTAGTATTCTAACATTATCCCCAGACATTTATCAGGTTTGTTCAAAAGCTGCTGCAGTGTAGTTCCTTTCCAAATGCACATAATTCCGTTTGCCTCTGAAGGTGTATAGTGCATTATATTTTAACGTTTGTTGGTGCTATCTTGATTATTTCTCCATACACATTTGGACTTGCAGATACTTGTGCGTCCACACTATAATATTTTTGTCTTGGTATCTAATTGTGACCATTAAGATCTATCTTCCGATTAAAGTGATCAAATTCGCTATATGCACTGGTAAAACGCACTTACTGCAGCAATTATTGTTAGAGCCTCTATCAGTGATCCACCCGAAAGTGTCAAAATATTTGAAATTTGCAGGAAATGTACAGTTTCCTTGATTTCAGATCTTCCATTTTGGTTTATCGGTTAGGAAAGAGATGAGTAGTCCCTAATTCCCATACAAACCAATACAAATTTGATAAAAGGTAACTTTACACCGAATTTTACCAACTAACTAAACATCCTAGATAGTGCAAACTATACTTTTCTGGATTGCTCATGCTCATAGCTACAATTTGATACCAAATTTGTCAAGATCCATGCATTTTGAAAATTTGGCCCTTTGTACAATGACCAATCAAAAGTTCTATGACCTTTATCGCATTTTCACCCATATCTCTGTAACTGAACATCACAGATATGCCAAACTATATATTTTCTGATTCCTTATGATGAGACGAATCATTTGAGATACTTTTCAACTAAATTGAACCGTTTTGAACGATTAATCCCTCTTAATCCAAGATGGCCGCCAAACGGACCCCGTGGGACAATATTTGATTTTGGTAACATCAAAATTCTTTAAGTAGATATCGTAGAGATTCTAAAAATCATGTTAGAATTTAGTTTGAAGGGGGGTGCATGGGAACCCATATAATCTGCTAGACTATGTTTATTTTGAACGGATGATCAGACAGGTTTTGGACTAAAACTGATTCTTAATAAAGGGCACATATTTAACATTGGAAAAGGTACAATCAAATACAAATCGTTTTCTTTCATATTTGCCCTGAATAATCTGTGAAATAAGATGATTTAGTTCACACTTGCTTTTAATTTGCTAATAATTAAAACCCCTTTTGGTGTAGTTGTTAAATAATAGACAAAACCGTCCGATTTTGAAAATCAAATTCCTAAGCATGTATGTTCAAAGATGTAATGCAGTCATTGATGAACGTACTACTACTAATAAGCAGATTGAGCAGGATCAAATTATTTTCGAGCTGGCATGAAAGAAAAATATTTTCTTAATTGTAAAAGAAACGTAAATTATTAATCAAATAGTCATATTTTTTATAATTTGCATAAGGGTTTCATTCTAAGTCAATCAAGATTTATTTTCAACCACCATAAGAGAACAGTAATGTTTTGGTACTTCATGGGCTTATTGCACAGGAACAACACCAATGAATACACTAGGTATAGCAGACGACGTCAGAGCCAAAACAGTGTTGGTGTCCGAAATGTGATCCTTTCCCATAAAATGTTGATAAGTTGTGTCTTTAAATGGAATTTTGCATTAATGGATCTGCACTACAGTACCTTTTACATGATATTGATTTGTATAACAATCAGAAAACTCAGCATAATCTCCGTTCTCTTTCTGATTGTACTCGTGTACATGTTCCAAAAACAAATGGAGTCATTGGGGACAAAGCCTTCTCTGTTGAACACTCCCCTAATTTTCATAAGAGACCATCTCTACGTAAACGTCAGTCATTTGTATTTTCATTTTTTCACGCCTTTGTGCAATTGGTCAGAGAGAACGTTCATGTGACCGTACAGTTGAGTATATACACAATTATTTTGCTGAAAATGATAGATTAGGGTGTGTAGAATAAGAATCTGACGGGTGCCACCTTGGCATCCTTGGGCGTTTTGAGAAATCCAAGATGGCGTCGCCATAAATGATAATTATCTATTCGAACCTATATTATCAAACTATGGAGTTACTAGACATACTATAGGATCCAATGAACAAGTGTATGGCACTTGTAACATTAAGTCATACTTCAAATTCAATATGGAAGTCAAATCCAATTATTTTAAAATATGCCCGACTAAATAGTTTGTATTGCGCCTTGAACTGTGTATAAAGGCGCGTTATAAATATAATGTATGTATGTATGTATGTATGTATATATGTATGTATGTATGTATGTATGTACGTATGTACGTATGTATGTATTCCCACTAGCGACTCGATCGTGCCGCCTTTATTCGCGTGCGTATCATGCTCTGATTCCAAGCATAGCGCGCGCGATTCATGGGTGCGCA
This sequence comes from Ophioderma brevispina, assembly GCA_023653785.1. Classification (NCBI taxonomy): domain Eukaryota; kingdom Metazoa; phylum Echinodermata; class Ophiuroidea; order Amphilepidida; family Ophiodermatidae; genus Ophioderma; species Ophioderma brevispina. The sequence continues at coordinate 46,457 of JAMKCH010069780.1, forward strand.
ACATAAAAGTCGCAGTGACGTCACCTTAAGATGACACAAACTATTATAGTGTTTAGTTTTGCTGCATGAATATTATCTGCATCTTAATGAATATTAATGCACTCATTTGCATATCAACAAAACGGCGTTAATCCACTGTACCGAAAAAAACCAACTACCCGTGAACTTTGAACTTGGTAGGATGGTAGACTATGACTTCTGGATGTTCTGGTGCTGAATATCTGCGTGTTAATGAGCTAATTTGCATTTGAACAATATGTGTAGAGCTAAAAAAAAAAAAAAAAAAAAAACATACTATAGGATCCAATGAACAAGTGTATGGCACTTGTAACATTAAGTCATACTTCAAATTCAATATGGAAGTCAAATCCAATTATTTTAAAATATGCCCGACTAAATAGTTTGTATTGCGCCTTGAACTGTGTATAAAGGCGCGTTATAAATATAATGTATGTATGTATGTATGTATGTATGTATGTATGTACGTATGTATGTATTCCCACTAGCGACTCGATCGTTTTTTTTTGTTTTCAAATTGCCCCAATGGGCATTTATTCACTTGCAAATAAATACACAAACATTCACACATTGCACCATCAGGAATGTCACATACAATATTAGACCTGCATGTATAAGCAGGCATAGTAATAACTTAACGATCGTGCCGCCTTTATTCGCGTGCGTATCATGCTCTGATTCCAAGCATAGCGCGCGCGATTCATGGGTGCGCAACATAAAAGTCGCAGTGACGTCACCTTCACCTTAAGATGACACAAACTATTATAGTGTTTAGTTTTGCTGCATGAATATTATCTGCATCTTAATGAATATTAATGCACTCATTTGCATATCAACAAAACGGCGTTAATCCACTGTACCGAAAAAAAAACCAACTACCCGTGAACTTTGAACTTGGTAGGATGGTAGACTATGACTTCTGGATGTTCTGGTGCTGAATATCTGCGTGTTAATGAGCTAATTTGCATTTGAACAATATGTGTAGAGCTACCTTAATTACGGACCCCGTAATCATTGTTTCCCTTTGGGTAAGTCGGACTTCAAGGCCATGTACAATGTCGTCCGCAATATATGAAATTTTGCTTTCTGTATATAATATATTTTTCTAAATCTAGAAACAAGTGATTTCGGGTTATATATTTTCTTTTCCACTCACTTTATGTCCAAAATTTGTTTCTTCCAGGTTTAAACCGTCTACAAGGCGTTCTTCAATCTTCGCGGCAGAAGATGATACACATCTCCGTGTACCGCATTCCAGGCGATAACATGAAGTCGCTACTGAAAGAGATCAAATCATCAGGGGCCAATCATATCATTGTGGACTGCAAGCGCGAAACACTGCCGCTGATTCTTGAGCAGGTGCGTAACATTCCAAAGGCTCATTTTAGTGCAATATCATTATCAAGTATCTTAGAATGTATATATTCACAATAAAAGAATACTGATTATTGAAACACACAAGAAAAGAAATAGCACTCTTAAAGTTCCGCCGTGAGAGTCGGAATATAATTTGGTGTTCGAATTAAACCTAGTCGTCTAATGCTCAATTTCACCATCCAAAGTTCAGTTTAAATTGGAGCGGATACATTCAGGGATGAAAAGTGATACATTGTTTACTCAGAAACTCGCAAGAAACATCCGTATTAGGAGCCGTCTTATTGTGGGTTCATACTTCATCGCCCGGTTTCATCGGCAGACGAACTATTTCGATTATATTAATCGTGTTTATACTCGTTTATACACGCAGGGCGTAAAGCATGTTCGAAAGGCAAGCGTCAGCCGACATCTGCCGATAAAGTATGAACCTACCACGTCTGCATCAGGTTCGTCCAATAAGTGCAACAATTAAGGCGAACTCGTATTTACACGATCGCAAAATATGTCCCCGCCAAAAGTGACAAACTTAAACTACATCAGACCACCTCCTTAAAGCTGTACTGGCACATTTTCGCAAAACATGAAATTTCTTCAATTTGCTTTCAAATGATAGTCTAGGCCATAGGAAGAATACAGATACCAAAATAGATAGGGGTATTAATAAGGGGCTAAAGATATCCAAGTAATTTGTAGGCTAACTTTTATCACGGAAATGCCAGGGGTAACATTTTAGAAATTCCAAGGTTTACATTTTTCTCACGGACATACAGACGGAGCCCATTTTATAGTCCCCATTCCAAAATTAGTTCGGCGAGGACAAAATAATAGGAAGAACCCATCACCACCACCCAAAACGACACTGAAAATCACTCCCGTCAGACTTCTTCATGTAGAAGTGTTGCGTTATAGGATTTCTTTTCTCAGTAATTGCTCCAAACAAAGTACAAACGCACGCACAAACAATATCGCACAAGACTCTTCGATCCTTTATGCTTACTATACTGTGAAAGAATAACAGTTTTGCGTTATTCATGTCATGACATAGTTGATCATGATCTTTGTCAAGGTGACGATACCTGGAGACTTAAACATGTGAACCTCAGAAACATTAAAACGGCATATAAAATTAGCTCAACTCAATTATTGCAATATTACTTTATTGGCACATAGTACAAGATTCAAAAAGATTCAAGATTCAATTTATTTAGCATAACATATCGTACATGACAGCAATGTATATTACAGTATATTATATAATAATACAAAATGAAACAATTGAAAGCTGTACTAAAATGAACAGGTTGGGGATATGATATGTTAGGACCAGTAATGGACAACCCGATAAGGCTTATGGTTATTGCTGGCCCTGTAATACATATTTTAATACATATTTTAATACATATTTTAATACATATTTTACATACAAGTAAAATAAACTAAAAATTACAATAATGTTACAAATAATGGATGATAGAATATTACATAGATAAGTATACATAACAAAACAAAAACAAACAAAACTTTTATCTAAGCTAAACAAACACTTAACGGAATACGGGAATTTGGACATAAAGGACAGACTTTTCAACATGTCTAGTTGAGGTATGTAATGCAATTGCATAATGAGGAAGCAGAGGTAGATGAGGTAAAAGTGAAGAAAAAGTAAGGAGTAGCGATAGAAATGAAGACAGATACTTATGTTGCGACTTCACATGCCGAAATAAAAGAAATCAAATAATAGTAAAGTTATAATTATCAGATCAAATTTTCTAGATTTTTGCAGATTTTAAATGAGTTTTATTGTTCCGTTGCTTTTAAGCTGTCAAAAGCTTCAGCTGATCTTGCTATTTTGAATCCTTCGCAACACAGTCACAGAATGCTGGCGGTATGATTCATAG
>JAMKCH010069785.1:0-22144 GCA_023653785.1 Ophioderma brevispina
AATTTAACTGTACCACAAAGACTGGTCACTAGATTCATCTTTGAAATAGAGTTCCCGGGACAAAAGTAGGCGAAATGAAAAACTCATTGTCTCCTCATGGCCAAATCTTTCTCAGACCTTAAAGCTAACATTCTCGTTGAAAATCGTCATAATCTCCTACCAATCAATCATAAATTGAGGGTAGTTGTCCCCAAAATTTTCGCGCTACTGGAACCGTGAAGACTAGGATTGCACAAATGGACCCTGGAGGTCACAGCACTTTTTCATTGAGGTGTTCCTGAGAAAACGGTTAAAATTGGTTTGTTCGGACTAATAAACGTCTCAATGTCAACCTTTTTAGATATTCCTACAGATTTAAACTTAACATTGATTTACAAACCCAAATCTCTCGCCACTTCTCTCAGCTTTTATGGTCAATTAGGCAGGGCTCGCAAAAAAATACCATCATTTGTAGCAGGGCGGGGACTTACCTCTGTTTCTACTGTTATTTACTGGTGTATTCCTTAAAGTCCATGCTTGCCTTAAATACCAATGCAACAAGCCACTCTGGGTGACAGAAGCCGATTTGTTCCCATGAGTGATTATAATATCTAATTAAGTCAACTCAACTGAATCGAATTTCCTTTCTCCATTGCGATTTGTGTCTTCAGACAATAGGGTACGCAGGATTAATAAAAATTACAATTTGCTATATATCTCAAAATTATTTATTATGGATATACCATTCAGCTTGATCAATAACTCTTGGCATTAAATCAGAACAGGCATGATGCACCTACTACCCAGTGCACGACCAACTATCTCTTATCTTGTGGGGGGGTCAAGAAATTTTTGGATGGATACATGTGGAATTTAGGAGGGGGAAATTAAAAATTTTGATTTTTTTTTAAGAGCAATTTAAAAAAATTATATATAGTCCAACCAAATTGTTTTTGCCAAAATTGTGATTTGCAGCCGAGAAGCGCTGATTTTTTGCCAAAATGTGTCATTTTTCTCCTGGGTTAGGGAAAACTGGGGAAAGAAAAATATGCGGGATTTCCCACATGGCCCCCTGGGTCCGCCCTGTTAACTGCATTCATAGACATAAAATTGAGTGTTTCTGATTTTAATCTTTTCAAAGGACAATGGAATTTGCCAGTATTGTGTATTCCATGGATGATTTCGTTTACACCCCTATTAAATCAGACCATTTTGGGGAAAAATTCATGATTTCAGACAATTTCCGCACAATTAGGGTAGAACAACTACAAGCCGCAAATATCAAATGATGCATTGACACTTATTTCGTAAAGAGCTACTGCGCAACAATTTACAGCAACCATGACGGAATCAATAATTGTAAAAGAGCGCCTCAAATTGCATGCTTGGGACTCGACTATATGGAACGTTTATGTAAATTTGGTCCAAAAGGTCATCAAACTATGACAATGTTCTGATCCACAAAAAAATAATACAAGTAAAAAAGCAGTAGGTCGGGTTTTATGAACCATGCGTATAAGTATATGCATCTCTCCGAGTGATGTTAATTGCATTGATCGAACAAAATCAAAGATAATCAGATTCAGGTGTGACCATCTAGGTTGAACACGTATTTGCTCATGTATCTGGCTGGAAAAACATGAAAATGGGAATCTCTCTTTCAGTTGTTATACCTATGATGGGTGAGTTTGTTGTACAATTTAGTCAAATTTAACATGTTTAATAGTACAATATTTGACTGTATATTCTTTGCCCTTGACGCTTTCAAAAGTTGTCGGTTTATTCCGGTGGTTTGTTGATGTCCTTAGAAGTAAAGGAGAACGAGGCTGTGTGTGTGTGTGTGTGTGTGTGTGTGTGTGTGTGTGCGTGTTTGCGCGTGTGTGGACAACAATAATAAAATAAATATCCGATTTTGTCCTTATTAGGTTGCTTTCAGTCTTAGCACTTGTATAGGTATGTTAGGATACCTACTTGTTACAAACTTGCAAAAACAGTTTGATTTTTTATGATTTGTTTTAATTTTCTGATTTAGCACATCACTGATAGTGATTTTAAAGACAAAACAATACATTTAATCTGATACTGGACTTCCTATTGGAGTATAGAAAAAGTCACACTTGAGATTGAAACCTTTCCCTGCAAATATCCTAGATTTTGAAGGGCAATATTGTGCACCATGACCTGTACATTTTAATGCATACTGTATTGATATTTGTTTATCCTGTACAGATGTGTACCACATTTTGATTCGCCATAAATTTGTGGGTGACGGTATGAAAAATTTCTCAAATACTTCTTGCAGTGAAGTGGTTTAAAGCAATAATAACACAAAGAGACTTTTACAAATTACGGAATAGTTCATACTTTCCAATTTTCGGAAAGAAGCTATTTTTGGACTAGATAGCCTTTTAGATGATTCGGAACAGCGAATGCTAAAATGGGCGTGTTCAGGTCGAACTTTTAAAAGGGGAACATTTATAGTCGATCCAACCTCATCACCTAATCACAATAGGATTTGACTCCGCGTCCAAGTAAAAATTAGGACTGAGCACAAAAAGTAATGTTTGTCGTACATTCGCAAACTTTTCATGAAATAAAACCATGATGCATAGGCCTATAGTAGAAAGCATATCTTATGGGTAAATAATTCACTTACATTCAGTCATCATCGTCTGATTCCGATTCACTGTCACTGTCCTCCGTCAGCTTGATTAGGATTTGATTTATGTCAGTATCAACAACATTCTCCTTGCTCCTTGTAGAAGTGAAATTGGTGTCACGGGGCTTTAACTTTACTATGTATTGCAATAATAAAATTCTTTGCGTTCTTCATGCTTTCTTTCAATTGATATTAAATAGGATTCCTGTGGCCAAATGTAAATATAACTTTTCTTGTACGTATACTACGTGTAAATTAATTAAATCGCCTACAGATTCTTGTACATACTCTGTATATGTCTACCTAAATTTATTTGGTGTACATTTGGACATTCAAATGCACCTGCATAACGCAAGGAAAAATATTGATAGCCTTCCCTTCTTTAAATCCCACACTGGCCGAGCAGTGATCATTATGCTACTCTCATTTAATCCTCTAAGACGATTTTCAAAATCAATGATTTGTTGTGAAGCTTTATTATTGCCCCTCATACATCAGAGCTTATACCTCCACGCAAATGGTATGGGGGGACATATGAGGTTGGATCGGCTATGCATTGCACGCGTTCCCCAAACTGTCACGTAATGCAGTTGTGAACTAAATCTGACCATATTGTTACGAGGTTGGATCGACTATAGAATACCGGGTATTGAGAGGACTCCCGCATTAATATCGCTGCATCTTACCCTTTAATGGTTTCATACACGATTTTCCATAATGTGACAAATAAAATTTAAAGTAAATGAAACATGACAAATCTTGAACATTCGTAGGTTTGTTCACCAATGCCAATGCCATCATGTGTACTGTGTTCAGTGAGTTGGACCCAACAGCACCAGCCAACAGCGGTCAACACCGATATGTGTTACGAGATGACATCGATATTTGCTTATGTACGTACATGGAGGAAAAAGGTGTTGTGATAAACATGCACGACCGTGTGAATCCTGTGTGGTATTTTGATCAGCAGCTACAGCCACGTGATCTGCAGCAAATGCACACAAGATTAGGGAGACAGAACGGTATGTTTTTTGTGGAATGGAATATTTGTGGAATGGAATTCAAGATTATATTAGAAACTCAAAGACACAGTTGTTATTCAAAAAGTATTATACTCGTCATCTGTTAAGTTCTTATCAATAACGTGTTAATTATCCCTATATAGTAGGGCATTGCGTAATACATTACGTACTTAACTTTGTCAAATTTATATATATATATTTCAATATATGGTACACTTATGATATTTAATATCATAAATCAATATTACTTGCCTAAATTAGCCAACATGTTAGTCTGTCCTCACTTGTCCTGTCTGGTCTGTCATGACAAATGCCCGGTAAATTGACGTTGTAGTTTGTCTTTGCACTTTTACATGTTTAAAGGGGTAGTCACAATTCCGAGCTTTGCTCTATTGACTATCCCACCACATTTGTATTATTATTGTTATTATGATAATTGTATTTGAAATTTTGATGTGGTAAATAAACTGAACTAAACTGAACTAAAAACTGAACTAAAACTGTTTAAAGGAGAAAAAAGAGGAATAATTATTTGGTCCATTCCTCGTGCTTGTTGGATTTATGCAGAACTCCCGGCTAGAACTATCATCATATGCTGGTATTAAGCTGAACCCACATTATTGGTTGACACTTGTATACTATCATTAAAATAGAAGAATGCAAAGATGTTTTGTTATGAATTTTAAGGAAATGAGCAACACAAATAGAGTAAAGTGAATACAAGTTTGAAAATACAGCAAGTAAACTTGCCTCATCACCTGGCAAGATAGCAGTCTGAAACATGACCTCAGATGACCTTTGACCTTGGTCTGTGACCTTTGACATCCTCCACATGTGAAGGAACCCCTATTGCACCTTACCCCAAGATTTAAATCGGACTTCAACATTTTGAAGAAGACTTGAAAATGAAAACCTAACCAAACTGGAACACACATACATACATACGGAAACCTACAGTGGGAGTCAAAACAACCCTACATTCAGAATAAAAAATAATTAAAATAGTTAAGAATTATTTTTGCTCAAATGTTTGCTTTGGTTGTAAAGAGGGATAAACATACTTTCAGAAAACGTTTATTTGGTGTCATTTGGACTTCGGAGGAAGAAATTATGCCTATTTTGCTCAGAGACTTAAAAATCCTGTTTGGCCGATTTTGACCCAAACAAAGATGTATCGTTTATATAGAGTAGCATGGTCTCGGCAGTGATTTGAGTAAAAACATTTAACACCAAATTATTGTTAAACAATAGAAGGTGAGAGAATAATTGAAGCATTATAAAACAAATAATATCCCGGAGATTACATAAGAAATGCTAAGTGAAAAATGTTCAATTTCCCAAATAAGAAAGTCAAGATAGCTGGTGTAAGACCACAGTTTACTTTGGTTCAGCAAGATTTCACGGTTTTAACCTACAACTAAACTTGGGAGCTAAAGTGAAACCATAGAATGTTTTGTATTCCGCTTGAAAACACAGTGCGATATAGAATTTTAAGTTTAAATTCCAATTTATTTACAGAAAATTTCAGCTTTAGTTCTCGCAATTTATGGACGCTGAGTATACTGTATTTGTGCAAAATAATTACCTTAGAGATGTAAAACATAAAAATCTCTGAGCAGTTTTCATTAAGTTCATGAACTGGGCCATTGGTATGGAGTGATTTTCAATAACTGGCTCTTAAAAATTGAACAATGGTATTTAACTTGTTGAAGATATTTCACTTATAATTATATTACACAATATACTATTTTATTCAAACTGATGTTTTTTTTTTCGAGAAGAAATCGATACCATCTGAAATTGCATGTGTGAATTGTCTTTGCTTTAAGCGGCACTGGCACATTTTCACAAAATATGAAATTTCTTCAATTTGCTCTCAAATGATAGTCTAGGCCATTGGAAGAACAGAGATATATTTTACACATAAGAATAACATACCCCAAAACAGATAGGTACATTGATATGACGATAAAGATATCCAGGTAATTTGTAGGCTAACTTTTAAGTGTTCCATAACTTTAATCAACAAATGTGTATATTACATGAATATTTTGACTCCTACTCACTGATATTAAAACCACAAATGTTATAGACCGGTCAAACAGTGTGCATAGCGTGGGAAACATGCATACGGCGTGTTAAACGCCATTTTCGTCGTCTGCTGAATTTCGCGTCGCCGGCGACGCTAAATTACAAAATCGTTCCGTTTACGCATAGGGAAGCTGATTTGGTCTCAATCATTTCGGGTGAGGGCTTTTGTATATAAAAGCTTTACAACCATGCAAAAATATCGATTTTGAAAAATTTTGAGGGCGCACTATTTTTCAAATGTCCCAGTGTTTCTTTAATGTGCTATGGTATACGTCGGTGTCAGTCTCTCCGCATTGTATGGCTAAAATCGGCCAAACAGAATTTTTAGGTCTCTTCGCAAAATTGACATAGTTTCTGAACCCAAAGTCCGAAAGACATCAAATAAAAATCTTCTGATAGCCAGTTTATCCTTGTAAGCAACCAAACCAAACATTCAAGCAAAAATATCGTTTAACCTTTGAAGAAAAATTATTTCCTGAATGTAGGGTTTTTATTGACTCATACTGTATAACCAAAACCTAACCAAACTGGAACACACACATACACACTTACATACATACGGACATGCGCGCTATCGCAAAATCCCCCTACTGCTTTTCAAGCCAGGGGGATAAAAAGTGAAAAAAATAGGGCCCTTAAAATATAATTTGGTGGTTCTCAATTTGTGATTAAAAACAACACTGTTTAAGAATAGGATTGCTAAGAGGTCATTTTTATAATTTGAATTTAGAAAGTCAAATTATGTGTCATTTCTGAAGAGGAAATGACAAGGCAAACTTTTCTTTAATTTTTATCAAATTTTAGGGTATCCTAACCCTATCAAAATTGAGATTTTGGTATCAGAAAAAAATCATATTTTATGAACAAAAACGTCCCTATTGTAATTTTGTAATCAGATGTCTTTGGTGATTTGTACCCATGGAGAAACCATGCCTTTAAAATAGTCTAAACTTCACATTTAAAGGTACAACGAGAGATTTAAAGTCATATATTAAAGTCATATATATATATATATATATATATATATAATGAACTTGCTGTGGATGAACTTGCTGTGGATGAGACTCGAACCCACAACCTTCCGTTTAGATCTCGGGTGCGCTAATCAATTGCGCCACCACGTGTATCTATGATCACAAGGAAAACTTCCTAACCACGTCAAATGTATATAGACTCATCAATCAGCCAAAAGTGAAATTGGAGAATTTGGCAAAAGACATTATCGACCGCTCTAAGGGACTTAATCAGTCTAATAAAATATTCTCAGTGGAAAAAATAAACAATGTGCTATAGACTGGTTCGAATCTATCGATAATAAGGAATCATGTTTTTCTCATGTTTGCTATTGTTGAATAGTACCCGTCCAGTAAACCAGGATTTACGCTGGATTTTGTTTCTTATTCTGTTAGTATTTCTATCAGAGATAGAGAAATTATCACCACGCAAAAAATCATTTTCTTGACAACTCCCCTGGCCATAATAAATCAACCCCTCCTCATCAATTCGATGTTACCATGGGATCTTCGACGTGGGCGGGGAAACATGTGAACTCGTTGGTACATATCTCCTTTGCAAGATATCTATCTGTTCGACAATGAGGTTGGTTATCCAGGGACGAGGATAATAATAATAATTACATGGTGTCCCAGAATGATTAGTACCCAAAAAACTAGAATATATTATTTTTTTAATAAAACATGGATGATATGGGTTTTTTGCTGCAATTATCAACGTAGGCTTACTTTACAATTTCAAAAGTATTTAATCATAAAATCGGCCCACCCCACAACAGCATCATGCCTGGTTGCTGTAAGATTCGACGCACCAAAGAGGATGCACGCTCTAAAAAGCTGGTAAACCAGCTATCAATACCATCACGATTGTGCAGTCAGCGGACAGAGTTAGCAATTGGCTGTTTCCATCAATGCAGCCATGGGCTTGGCTGCGGTCCTCAGGTGATACTTGACAACAGAAAAAAATGGACTCATCTTAGTGAGACAATTAATGAGTCCGCATTCTGTATCTTTGGAAGAAACTCCAAGCAGAACAACGATGGTTTGAGGCCAAAGTCAGATTTAACTCAGTCATCTGAAAGCCAAAAGAGCAGCGTTCAGGGAGTATCACTTCCACACACCAAACTGAGAGTGCTTAAAGCAGCTAGAAGTGAAGTTCAGCGGAAGGCAAGTCAGTGTGCCAATGAATACTGGTGGAGCTGAGCGAAAGAATAGCAAGAAAACAAAACGCTTCTGTAAAGGGAAAACATCAGAAGATATGTCGATGGAATAAAGAAGGCTTTCGGGCCATCTCAGTGCAAAACAGCGCCCCTCAAGTCATCCGTGGTAAGTCATCACAGACAGAAGTAGAGATGGAGCGCTGGGTTGGAACATTCTGAGCTCTACTCTACAGAAAGGATGTCACAACCTCAGCCTTGACAGATCAAGCGTCTTACAAGGGCTGCCCTAGATGCTTGTACCTACAGTGGATGAAATTGACATGGCCCACGCACAGTCTCGCATCCGGAAAAGCCCGGGGAATGATGGAATACCACCAGACTTGATCAAATGCTGCAAAGCTCTCTGCTTAACCCACTACATGTAGTTCTCCGTCAATGCTGGGAGGAAGGAGTTGTACCACAGGACATGCGCAATTCCAAGATCATCACCCTCTACAAAAACAAAGCGTGTTGTTTGTGCAAAGAAAGTGATGGGCAACAATTAAGGGGTCCTGATTTCCCTCTTAGTATTGTCGGCCAACTTTTGCCCGCGTTGTCGTTTAATGCCGTCTTCAAGTCCTGGCTGAAAGGGTTTTGTTATCCTGAGTCTTAGTGCGGATTTCGTGCTGGCATCTACGATCGATATGATATTCTCCATACGCCCACTCCAGGAGAAGTGGCAAGAGACAACAGAAGCACTATAATTGCTTTCCATAGACCGGGACAACGCCTTGACCGGGTTAGAAGGAAGGGGACTGTTTATTCCAAAACTCCTCCAGAAGATTGGCTTGTCCACAAGGCTTCTGGCATCATCAGATCTTTCCACATGAACATGAAAGGCAACGGTTACAGTTTGACAGGCAGCCGATCAGAGCCGTTTGACATTCGCAGTGGTGTTAAGCAAGGATGTGTTTTGGCCCCAACTCTCTTTGGATATTCGTTTCAGTACTTCTGAAGCTTGCATTCTGTACAAACACAGAAGGCCTCTACATGCACACCAGGTCTGATGCTCGGCTCTCAATCCGCACGCCTTAGAGCTAAGACAAAGGGTCGTTAGATAGTGATTCGTGACATGTTGTTTGCTTGATGATGCTGCCATTATGCCTTCAATTCCAAAGCAGGAACTTCAGCTGCTCATAGATAGCTTCTCACAGGCTTGCAAGGACTTCTGGAATTGTCATCATTTTTGAAGAAGACTAATGTCCTTGCCAAAGATGCATCAAGAACAACCTGTCATCACAATTGACAATCACACACTTGAGGCTGTTCAGGAGTTCATACTAGGGCCACCACAGTGACCGTCTGTATCTCGATGCAGAATCGGCAAACGCATTGTAAAGCTGCAGCTACTCATATTAAGACAAAGGCAGCAGTTTACATCGCCTGCATCATCAGCACATTACTGTATGCAGTAGTGAGACATGGGCTACATACTCTAGGCATGAGAAGAACTCAACCTTCCATCTGCGCTGTATTAGACCCATTCTGGGTGTCACTTGGAATGACATGGTGCCAAATTCAAGAGCTCCTGACTCGAATTAGACTCCCCACCATCTATAAATTTCTTAGACAACGCTACTCCGATGGCTGGGCCATCTCCGTCGAATGGAGGATGGCGGTCTACCGAAAGATATCCTGATATGCTGAGCTACATCTGGCAACGAGAAAGGTTGGTCGACCCATGCTCCGCTACAAGGATATTTGTATAAGCTTTGATATTGCGGACATGAACATCGACATGGGTTGCTGGGAGAAACTTGCTGACAATCGTTACCTTTGGCGTGAGAACAGCTGAAGCAAACACCTTTGAGCTTGGAGAACAACAGATCATCAGCCCGTTGAGAAGCAGTGAGCTAAAAGAAAGCTGACACGGACCTGGATAGTCAAGCTGTGACATCCTATATATGTAGCACCTGTGGCAGAGACGCATAAGGAATGAGCCTTCAGCCACGCCGTCGCTGTTCACCGAACATGTGACTAAATGTGGGCGCTTAATCCATAGTCGCTTGCGACTGACGGATGGCCAGGATGATGAAAAGTGTAGCAGAAAACAGTCCAAAGTGTAGAGGTGGTGATTCGTCCTTACGACACGTGCTAAAATTAGTGTTGTACAGAACTTGTTAAAAGGAAACAAACAAAATATTGTTCTCTCTTGCTTTTCACCTATTTTGTTCCCTCTTCTAGGCAACTGTTAAAAAGCTGTAAGTTAATCAATATTGATTATCAAATGCATACGCAAGGGTTGGTTCAATGCTTGGTTTACACATGAAAAAACCATTGCTTATCTTGGATCTTTGGAGGGAGTTTGATAGCTAAATGAGGTTGTGTTACTGGGTAGGTATTGCAGGAAATTCAATAATTACATTTGTAGGATTGAGGACTCCTAACAAAATGGCTCGCACTACTGTTGCAGCAGAGGTCTTTATTGCACTAAGGACTGGGAGACTTTATGTAATGTATCCAATTATTTAGGGAAAGTTTGTTATTGACGCAGCATTTATTTATTTTGAAGAAGCAGAAGCCTGAAGAACAATAAATTACTTGTACTCCGAGGTTTGTGCCAAGTATTGTTTTCTTGTCTGCCCTGCAGATAATCTTTTTTTTCCACTTTGCCAAAAGTACGAAATCACCATGTCTGCAAAATTGGGTACGTATCCATCGGTTTGAAAAGCCCAACTTTCAAGATCTAAAATTCTTCCGCAAGATGAAATTAGTCAAATCACATTTAAGTCCCGATAAAACGCAATATCATTTTTTCTGGCAAAAAAAAATAATAATTTTGGACTTATATCAAGGTAAACGTGATCAAGGGCTGTGCGGCAGCATGTGAAAGGCCGCTTCATCACCATCAGAGACACCTATACCAGAGCCGATTTATGCAAGAAGCTCGATTTTAGTGTAGAAGCAGAAGGAAAAACGAGAGTAAAAGTACCCGGAGAAAAACCTGAGGGAACTGAGTATGGATCGAGGAAACCAAATACATAAAGCCACCGAGAACGAAGCCCATGACCGGGCAATCGAACCCGAGTTTTTCATGGCCAAAAAAAAAATAATAATTTGGGATTATTTTTTAAAAAACCATAAAAAAGTAAAAAACACCAAAAATAAATAGATTTGTATTTTTAACACCGCGCATTTACACGTAAACGTGCTCAAGGCGCTGTGCGGCAGCGATGAAAGGCGCTCAGCACCATCAGAGAAACCTAATACCAGAGGAAGGAAGATTTATGCAAGAAGCTCGTTTTAGAAGCAAGAGGAGAAAACCGGAGTACCGGGAAAACCTGCGGGAGAACGAGTATGATCGCAAAACCCAATTCACATAAAGCACCGAGAACGAGCCCATGCCATGCCGGGAATCAACCAGAGGCATCCATTGGTGAAAGGTGAGGGAAGATCGCTGCGCCAACTCGTTGGCATTTCTCCGGCCAACCGTCAGTATCTCCAAGCTAACAGAGGTTCCAAGACCCTCATGCTGGAATTTAAAAACATGGATTACTTCTAAAGATTTCTGTTGATCCAAGGATTAAAAATGTGTTAACTCTTGGAGTCATTGAATCTGAGCAACGATTCCTCCCCCCCATATTCTAAACCAAATAACGCCACTCACTATGTCAACGGGAAATCCAACCATCCTTCTAATGTCATAAAAACTATACCTAAATCAGTCAACCAAAGGCTTTCCAATATATCCAGTGATGAGGGTCATTCAATGCAACCAAGCAACCCATGCCAGAAGCGCTCAATGATGTCGGATATGATTACACTCTCAAGTTTGAACCGCGGAATAACCTTGTACTGTGGATAATAAAAGCGTAAACGCAGGCCGGAACAATCATGGCCCGGATTCTCAAACGATGTTTTAACGCTCATCACTGGTAAAAAAACATCGCAATTTAAAACGCCCGCTAAAATAAACAACCCCTTCCTCAAAGCCTGGTTTCACGTTAAAAAAAACGCTGTTTTTAACTTTTTAGCCGAACATCGTTAAACATGCCTAAACCGGTGTTAACACTTAGACTTTGTCCGGGGGTAGTTTAAGAAGGCGTTGTTTACTTCAACAACTGTTCACGTTTTCATCAAATGCCTATTATTTTCAGCTCTATGTGATTCTCGTGGTTAGACCAGTTACCACCTCCTTTATTTTCTCTTATCTTTCTTTTTCCGAGTCCTCATTTCATTTCTTCTCGTCCATTTTTCCTTGCTTCTATTTTCATGCTCGGTTTATTTGTTATAGTGATTGAATGATCGCAAGTGCGGCACAACGACATCGACATAAACCATGTTTAAAAGGCCCGGGCTTTTGGTGTCTCCATCATTCACAATTCTATCTAAAGCTCCTTGCGTAACTCTACATCTTGAACTTTTACCCTTTGGCTTCATGCTTTGCATTACAACCTACGGAAGGCATTGTCTGGCCTATATCATATTGGTCACGCACACGTAATGATATATGGCGAAGATAAGTCACAGTTCGGTGGATATATCTATTCATTACGGCGTTGAAATAACAGGTGGTTGCTTTAAACGAACTTGTTAAAATATTTTAACCTGGGTTTTTTAAACAGTGCGTTTAGCTAGCCACCGCTTTAAAGGCTAACACCGTTTATTTTACATCGTTTTAGAATACGGCCCCATGTCATTTGGTATAATCCCCCTTCAGCAAGAACGTTTCTACTAATGTTGGCAAAAAAATTTCCTTCACCTCATAATCAATTAACTACGAGGAAGAAACACGAATCGCGCACTAGAACAATTAAACATAACATCACCGGCACACACATCATCTGAGAAAAAAATTCGGACGTATGCGCCTTCGGGGACTCGAACCCGTACCTCTCGCTTTCCTTTTCTTGGCGAGTGCTCTACCACTGAAGATATACAGACCCACACACATCCTTGCTGTACAGAGATTCGGTATGATCCTCCATGGATATGCGGGCGGGGAAAAAAAACACACAATGATCTCTTACAGTTTTTGTTTGGCAGTGTTGATGCGTGAGCCTCTATAGCTTTCTAAATTGATTCTTGTAGCTTGCGGGTAGCATCCTCCGATTTCGTACACTGTTGTGTTGTGTTGTGTCCATATACTCTAACCTACCTCCGTTAGTGATGTCCATAACATAGTGACGCAGCTTTACCGCTCCGTCAAGGGATGCCATCTTCTTTGTTGTGCGCGTGTAAAAACGTCAGTCAGCTTTAAGCCAACGCGTGCGGTTTACTGGTGGGCCCATCAAATCTCGCGCTGACGCCTCACACACTTTGCAGCTAAAATTTCTTAACGGCTTTCGAACTCGACCAATTATAAAGAATTTTGGCCCGTATTCTCACACGATGTTTAACGCTAATCACTGGTTAAATCGGAATTTACACTCTCGCTAAAATAAACGCAATTCTCAAAGCATGGTTAACTTTAAACACTGTTTAAATTTTAGCCTAAGATCGTTAAACATGTCTAAAACGTTATTAAACTTAGACTTGGTCCGGGGGTAGTTTAAGGCATGTTTAACTTCACGTTTTCATCAAATGCCTGATATTTTCAGCTCTATTTGATACTCGTGGTTTAACTCGTGGTTAGACCAGTTACCTCCTATTTCTCTTATCTTTCTTTTCCGAGTCCTCAGTTGATTTTCCTCTCGTCCATTTTTCCTTTGCTTCTATTTTCATGCTCGTGTTTATCTGTTAGAGTATTGAATGATAGGAAGTGTGGCACAACGACATAAAACAGTTTTAAATAGGCCCAGGGTTTTGTCTCCGTCATTCAACAAATTCTAAAGCTCCTTGCGTAACGCTACATTCTTGAAATACCCGTGGGCTTCATGCGTTGCATTTACAACTACGGAAGGCATTGTCTGGCATATAAATATTGTTCACGCACATACGTAATGATATAGGCGAAGATAAGTCACAGTTCGGTGGATGATATTTACGGCGTTTAAATAAAGTGGTTAGCTAAACGACTTGTTAAAATATTTAACCTGCGGTTTCTTAAACAGTGCGTTTAGCTAACCGCAATTTAGGCCTAACCATCGTTTATTTTAAACATCGTTTGAGAATACGGCCCTTTATATTTAAGACCAATATTTAATATCAAACGTAGCGTCCTTTGAGAGTACAAAAAAGCTCGTTTTCGTTAATTAAGATGTACGCGTTTCGGAAAGAAACAGTACAAAATCACATTATTTGGAATGGCCTGTGCATGTGAATTCAACTAATACTTTATACGAGAAACCAATATTTTTTTCAACACAATAATCTAAGTCAGGACTGACACCATAGATTGTAGATACTAAGTTCGTAGAGGGTATATGATGCAGACATGTTACTTGATATTGAGCAGTAAGTCGATATCAAGTGATTGACGGTATTTCTAGTTGCTACTAGAAGTTGTGACTTGTGGTGACACGCGTGCATTATCTGACGACCTGTGCATTATCTGATGACCCATGCATTATCTGATGATCCGTGCATTATCTGACAGAGCCCAGTGCATTCGTGAAAAATAATGCACGCTGAAACAATAGATAATCTAACACGAGAAGTATATGATTTTATAATGCTGAAGGTCCATACAATGCGTCCACTTCCTTTAGTTGGGTTATGTTTACATGTATGTGTGTAATCCTATTTTGCTGTACTCTATAGTAGGGTCAAAATCAGGGGTCCCGGGACCATGGAGAGCAAAGGTTCGTTTGATGATGGATTTTTGTACTTTGGGGTATTTAAAACAATATGAGCTCCTATGCCCCTCACAAAAGTGTGGGGAAACTCCAGGAGAGTGGAAAATCCAAAATGGCTGCCGGCGGCCATTTTGGAAATTAGAAAATTGTGTATCTCTTGAACAAAGTAACTTACAAACATGGAATAAATGTCTTTTTTTACTAGTTTGATGATCAGAAATCCATTCCGACAGTTTTTTTAATAGATGGTACATCTGTATACTCACTGTGAAATCCAAGTGGTCGCCACTGGCTATTTTAAATGAGGCCCATTCTCCGTTAAAGAATGTTCAAGTTGGTCGCCAAATGACAAATAATCAACATTACGGAATTCCCTTCCTGAAAATATATTGAAATCGTAAACTTTAATATTCCAGAACAATCGGAACCATGCATGGGTGATCTTAAAAATAATATCCGATTTTTAGTATATTGCCTAACTTTAACAGCTTAGTAACGTATCTGGTCGTAACGTATCTGTCGGGGGGGGCCTTTTTCTTAGTCGAGGCTGGTTCTTTATGAAGTAGTGCTTCATTCATCACACCGACTTTGTCTCTATACGTTATCAGGGATTACCTTCATACTAAAGCATTGTGTAGTGTTCGACTTTATGTATCACGCCATATTGCAAGAACGTAGCAGGAGGGAGGTAGAGTATCTGTCGCGGTATGAGCACGGAACAGTGAGGGATTTCTTTCTTTTCATTCTACTGCTGGAAATTGTTAACGAATTGAAAATCAATTGTTTATGCAAAACATGTATACATAACATGACACTCTTCTCATTTAATCACATATTGGACACTTAGGTATTCAGTTATGGTATGTAGCATTTTGTATCCATTCGAATTGTGGTAACGTATCTGGCTGCATGCGACATGCTCTCAGAGAAATCTTACGAAACTTTAATACTCCAATATTATCAGTTTTAAACTTAACACATTATGCATACTAGAGGCTGAATAAAAATGCAATGCAATCTGTGCTATGCGCGCGTGGTAACGAGCAGGGACACATTTTAAGATACGTATTTGGGCTGCGACATGGCGAAAAGCAAGAATTATGCATCTTTAGCCTTATTTTTGCTTTTGATACTTTCTCATCGGTTTAACCACATCCTATCCAGATCATTTTGAAAAACAGAACTCCTAGATCATGTATATCATAACATTCCGTCTAAAGCCAAAAACCAGCTTTAAAAAACTGTGGCATAGACTGTTAGTCGACACTAAAATGACCTTTTTGAACACGTTTATAAATCGAGAATGGGACCCAAATATATACAAATATTCAAGGTTATCCAAACCAGTCACCGTTAAGACGTTGATGTATTGTTTCCAAGTTTTACCTGTCCGAAACGCCCATTCCAGGTTTAGTTTGCTTACACTGAGAGGCCACAGCACTATGTGAACTCCACTATGGCTGCTGGTCGCCATCTTGGAAATTACAAATGGTGTATCTCTGAACAAGTACTTCCAAACATGGAAGCAATTGGGTTTTTTTATTAATTTGATGACTAGGAGTCCATTCCTGAAGTTAGTTTTTCATCTTTGCTATGAACTCCAAGAATCCAGGTGTAGTTACCTAGTTACCGTGGGGTCTCCATCACTATGTAGAAATCCAAAATGGCCATCAATGGCCATCTTGGAATTGACCAAATTGTTTATCTCTTGAACAAAGTAACTTACAAACATGGAATAAGTGACATTTATTACTAATTGGATGACGAGCCAGTTCATCTGTTACAATCATTACTGTTTTTTGAGTAATTGTGTGACCATAAATCCATTCTGAGTGGAATTTGTTATATTAAAGGTCTATGGCCCGATCGCTAATAGCCTCGTCCCCAAAAGCCCCAGCTTTCTCCGGAAGTGGTCAACATTTTGGTATCAGATGAAAGCTACTATTTTTCTCATTTACCCTGTGAAATCTTAAGGCCAAATTCTCCATAAACTGGCAAATCCTCAGACGCTCTAGCACTGAGAAACGTGAATCAGGTATTTGCAATTTATGTATTGATGAAAAACTCGAAATTCTAAATCTGAAGGACAACAAACGCAACAAGAGAACTGAACTAATATCAGCTTGCCGTCACCATGGCTACAAGAAAAAGCCACCAAGCCGGGTGAAGAAGCGTTAATTCCATAGTGTTTACAACACTTGTGATCACTCTGCCTGATGATCGCAACACAAATGGATGTGTGTTGTGTGAAACTCCGAGTAGCAGAAATGACTGTGTAACAAGCGTACTATATATATTGTGGACATTATACTCTGCTACGTTCTCTTGTTGTGCAAATTTCTTTCAATTATATAATATTACGCGAGCTCCAAGTTTGTAGAGACCATCGCATTTCTCGATATACCGTGTGTCCCAAATAAATCGCAACACTTGGTGGCAGGCGCCATAAGTTTAGAACAAAAGCACTTGACTACTTATTTTTTGTTGTAAGGGAAGAATGGAATGTTATCTAAATATTTCCTGAAAAGTTCATAACGGTAAGATTAATAGTTTTTAAATATGATGCCCAACAATCAAGTAATCCGCAGAACCCATTGTACAAGAGGAGCTGGTTGCCATAAGACTGGCCATGAAGAAAGAAAAAAAATATTGATTGCAATCAACATTTAACTACTTGCCCAAATTTTTTCTTGCAGAACAACTTTACTGGGTCAAATGACTGCATTTACATAATTATTCAACTGATAATAATAAACAAAACAAATAATTTACTGGTGATCGAGTAATGTTTCAAGAATATAAAACTATGACTAAGTCATAGACAAACTCCACATTCCATAAAATGATAAATGCTTGGGTTTGGCAACTTGCTTGTTTTAACTGAAAATATTTTACTGCTCAACTTTAAATTAAAGTAAAACCCTATAACTTCAGATAATATCAGTATATAAACCTCATAACAATATCAGTATATAATTCCCCGTATTAAATTTGGGCTAAGATACTCTTGTGTGCCGTCACAAATGATGATGAATTATTAGCTCGTATAATCCAATGCATTCTTATTTGGACAATACGAAGATTGTTGATCATACATTCCTATTCGATCTTTTAAGTGTGTTAAAAATGCATGTTTTCATTCACCTGTTTTTTTTTTACCAATGGAAATATTCATATGTAATATTTGGTTTGCAAGCACCTGTCTTTAAAAAAAGAGGAAATGGTGGTTGGACTTAGAGATTCATATTGGTGGTTCTGGGACGCAAACGTATATATATATATATGGTCACTGAAGTGTTTAAAACACATCCAGTCGTCACCACATTTTTTAAAATTGGAGGGGGGGTGCCACGTGATGTGGCATTACTTGCTTGAATGTTGTCTTTCAGAATGCCCAAACCACTGGGTATGACAGGGTGCTATACCTGATACAAGCATTACCGCTTCATATTCCATGTGAGTTATGACCGTCACCCATACTATGCAGACTTCATGGCAGCTGTCACTGGACAGTAACGACGATTTACCCCAGGATTTTCAAGTGGATTTGTTAACCAAGTACAATGTAACTGGCTGCTTTTACACAAGGAAGGAACTTCGACATAAAACTGGGTAACCCACCTTCTCTGGTGAGACAGGTGTGGGACAAACTCATCACTTGCATACATTAGAGATCAATATTATGATCAAGGTAAGAGTGGCCGTCTTAGCCTAATGAAATTATGGGTGGTATTCTGAAAGGGAGACTATACTAGATTCCAGGTTGATAGTGGAATATCTCTATTTTTTGTAGGTGGAGGTATGAATGATGATGGGGATAAGTATATAAAAACTTTAGTTAGTGTATTTGTGGTATGGATGTCGCTATAGACCTGCTAGCCAACCCTGAGCAGTTGGGTCATTCACAGTTCACAATCATAGTCAAAGCTATGAACCCTAGAATTCAAAGACAGGCAAACTAAATCCAAGGAATGAGTCCAGTGAAAGCAGGTGTGAAAGCTGATTTTAGGAATAGTGAATATAAAAGTTCTGCATTGTACACACCGGTGACTGAAGCCTTCGTAAAAGTTATACCCACTTGTTGTTGTAGGCATGTTTAAACCAGTTCTGGGGGTAGATACACTATGCCTCACCATAGGATAAAATACAAAGTATTGACTGGAGGAACAACCGTATTTATTGTAGTTAGGCCAGTCTTTCAATACGATCTCTATTGTATTGCGAGAAAGAAATCGAAGATTTTCTGGGTCTTTCTGTCCCCTAATTTTGAGTAATGGACGAAGTCCAAAACTCCGCCCATAACTCTCCCATCAATTGGAATCTACTATACTTTAGACCGGGGTTTAAACCAGGGTTAAGTCCTACAAGAGGGACCCTTTTTTTCTTGACACCGACTCTTAAAGTGGTGCTGTAACGATGAACGTGCGCGAAAATTCCTCCTGATGGGCTGTTCCAGCCGATCCATGAGAAATTTTTCTCACCATTACATTTAACTGTCACAGTATTTTTAAAGGAAAAAGGTCCCACTCTTGTAGGACAACCCGTGTTTAAACTGGGTCTAAAGTTAAAGTCCCTCGCTCTTCTCCCTTGTCCTAATCCCACCCTCTACGTTTTTCTTCCACTCTAAGCTGTCTCTTATCTCCCTCTTTTTTATCCTTCCTTCCAGCTCTGCCGTTAATATCGGCGCGGGCGGGAAAAACCGCACATGTGCATTTGACGTTTAAGAGCAAAACCTCAATTGTATTAAAAACGGTAACATGACCAAATACCTCATATGTACATTTTTGAAAGAAAACCAAAAACGTTTTTTTTAATAATTTAATTTATTTAGATTGGTCATTGTGGAGACCCCCCCCAAACTTGAACAGAACTTTATCGGAGATGAATCATAATCAAATACAGAGATGTATATTAGCGCTAGCGCCCGTATTCTAATTGTGCCTCAAGTAACATCTCTTCTCCCCCCTTCCCTCTGCTCCCACTTTGTTCCCACCCCTTGACGGAGATAGGATAGAATCCCTCGGGGGCCCCGCATGTGGGGTCTCACTGTCCATTTCCGAGGGATGCACGCAGATCCGGGATCAGCGCCTTTCCCCTTATCAGCAACTACTCGAGATACCCTCGCAGCCTCCTTACCCCAAGGCTTCCGCCCAATCTCATCCTTTTTCAATGGTTCTTTACTCCCAAGCGGCTCATTTCTTTGCCAGGGAAATTACAAGATCGCTGAATCTCACAGGGCTCGAACGCACAACCGTATAACGCATTGATAGCACAATACAACTGGAGTCGAGCGCTTACCTGATTGAGCTTCTGTCCGAAAATTCCGACTACAAATTACACCGAGTAATATTAGCACATGTTTTGTAGAGTGAATTCTCAACATATTTTTTTTAGTGCTGCCTAATATGATATGTGAAATTATTTGTATCAGATGTGTTAACCATTTAGTCGGTAGAACACCTTGAAGTACTAAAATTATTTTACCCTGTACAAAAACTAGTATGCTCACATATTACTTACATTACTACAAAATGGCTGATTCTTACTTTTTACATTTCCATACTCTTAGCAGCTTTCCTGATAATTTCATTCACGCTTGCTAATATTTTTTTCCATATTTGGAGGCTTTATATGCTTTATTACAAGTGCCCCTAAATATTACGACGTCCGTTTTCTTACGCTGCTATACGGGCAGCTAAGCTACGCCGTGTCTACAGTGGCAAAGCCACTGTACAGTACACACAGGGTTATTGTTCTGTTCACTTAACTTAGATGGGTCCGTTTTATTAATATTTCAAAAATATACGCTTTCGCAAAAACCCACAAAGAAAAAGTGGTTATTCACCTGGGACCGCAACAGATTACTTGGGTTCCAATTTGAAAAACATATTTTCTTTCTTCTTTGGATTTTCTTCAATTTACTACAATGATTTTTACTGGCAAACGACAACAAACTGGGTCCCAGTGAATAGTGACTTTTTGACTCTGAACTTTGATGGCAGGCCCATTCTTGAATTAGGGGCGCTTCAAAGGTATGTTAACTGATTCGTGGACCTTGCTTTGATTTCAGGTTCAGGTGTTTGCTGTGCATTAATGGCATGGTATATAAATGCATCGTTGAAATAACCGATACTTGTGATAGAGGCCCTGTCCTGTTTATTCAATTTGTTATGAACAAAAGAATCACACCAGCTCTCCTGTATGCCTCCATTCAAGTGTATCGTTTGACTCCGTGAAATATCTCTCTTTGTATTGGTCAAAATTCAGTGCCAATAGCAACGGTTCGGATTTTGTCCTGTTTAACAAAGTTGGCTTATTATTCATTACATACCAGTGGCGGACAATTTGATCGTGTAATCATCTCCTCCGACGACACCTTTTACAACCTTCAAAGTGGTTCAATGAAACCTTCCACAAAACGTAATTACTAATGGTACCAAACTTATTCGCGCATCATTTTCAATTAAAACGAGGGTCCAATACCAGATTACAATGATTTGGAAGGTTTAAAATGTGGCCATTCCTTTTGTCATGTAAAAACGTCCTAGGTCCAAAGATATCCAACAACTTTCTTTTCGTGATTTTTCGACGTGCGTATTTTTTTGAAATAATTAATAAAAACCCACATCTAAGTTAATTGAACATGACAGTAGTTGTATGCGTAATAGCTTCACGCTAAAACTTTCTAATATACACAATTTATTAGGTGAAGAGACGGTGGAATATGGTTAGACAGTACCGGATTCGAACAACTATCTACCAGTACTACCACCTCGCAGTTACTACGGCCCAACAATGTGATAGGGACAGCATGAGGGCGCTATGCATATGTTATCTGTTTAGCAGGCGGTGAAGGTAATTAATCTCAGCAATTCGGCCAACAGCACCCACTTCTTGACATGCAACACAATTTTGTTTATGCGCCAATGCCGCAGCTCATAAAAGCTGCTAAGATAGCGCGTGGCTCTTCAATCCAGCTATTAAAAACTCCACGCGAGTACCATCGTCACACGCTTATTCCGCAAAGTCGCTGGCGTTGTAACCGCCCTACTTCAAGCTTGCTCGTGCATTGATAAACAAATACATACACATTTTGCTTTTTTTAAGTTTTTTATTTTTTTCTTTGACTTTCTGATTTGAGATTCACAAAATTACTGGAGAATGGTGCATTGGGACCTATTTTAATGTCACTGTTCAGCTGATTTATATATGTTAGAATATTTTAGAAGATTGAGGCATGTAACCAAATCAAGGTATCTGGTGACCATTCCAACTACTAGTATGCCAGTATTGGGAGATGTGTGTTGTAGTTTTTTGTTGAATGGCAGAGTCCCCTGGGGTTCAATTGAGTCCAGTCCAGCAGTGGTGCGGCGAATCCGAGTCCATGGCAGGGGGCACTTGAGGTTCGAGTCCATGGACCCGAGTCCGAGTCCACCGACCATAAGTCCAAGTCTGACTGACCTGAGTGAGTCCGGCCCGAGTTCCTGCTGTTCTAAAACTCCAC
>JAMKCH010069791.1:0-72925 GCA_023653785.1 Ophioderma brevispina
GGTACCTTAAGTTCGTTGTTTGATCAAACCTCTGGGCTGGACGGTCTAATATCAGATCTCATTATTGTTATAGGGGTCCGTAACTTCAATATTACAATAATGACTTCTAGTGTTCTTGTTTTTTAGCATATCGATAATTTACTACCATTATCACTATTTTCCACAAAGGAGGACGTATCTCGTGCCTGAAGCATGACATTTTTATAAGGGATTGGTGTTTATTTTTTGATTGTCTCCTTCTCTGGCGCTGCCGGACTTGATTATAGCAAGCTAAGTCTTCGTGTTTGGAAAAGGGAGCTAACTTAACAAGCATTCTTTCGAGGAGGAGCAAACTTTCTGCAGGGAATTTGACACTGACAATTTCGGTGTACTCTATATAACAGAACATGCCAATAAATTTTACAAAAAATAATCTTTTTACTTATTGACTCAAATATTAGGCATGCATTTTACCCAAGTGCCACAAAATAAATAAAACACTAATTACTAGTACAATTTAATTATTATTGACCCAGGTTATTAGTCGATATATGTCTGTATTTGCTTAAGCGCATAACAACAGAGGAGGGCGTCCTTTATGGTGGGAAGATGGAACGGAGTAAGTGATATTTAAGGATTTTTATATCAATTTTAGGGGGTTTTTTTACAATTTTAATGTAAACCCTTCTTCTACCTTAGCCATTTTTTTTGTAACAAAAACTCCGAAGGGGGGGGGGGGGTTGGTTCCACCCCGTGTGAATTACGTTACTGAACATCCGATTCCTGTAAATAATTTGGGACCAAAGGAAGCTTATAGAGTTTCTTCTTTCCTGGGTAATCTAACATAAGTACCAACATCCCCATTATGACGTCACCATGACGTCATAATTTGAGGAACGTCGAAAATCTTAATCTAGGGTGGGAAAATTGAATATTTCGCAATTTAGCGACTCAAACACCTTATTATAGCAATAAAAATGCTCTCATTATATAAACTATCATTTTCCCATCAAGTATAGTAAAAACCGCGTGAAAATTTTATTTTTCTAACGTTTTTTTGGTGAAAAATTGAATTCCCCCCCTATTTTACAACACAACTGTGGTGTCTATGGAAATGTGCCAGTTTTCCTGACATGCGAAGTTTATGACGTCCCATTTAGACGTATATTCAGGGACCCACGGGCTCAAAATTTGGAGGACCTGGCTCGGAAGATATACCAATTTTTGAGTTTCGATTCATTTAATACCATTTTGGGATATATGTAAAAGTGCCTGTTTGTAAAAAATTTGAATTTCTCTTGTCCCGCTGCCGTACTGGCCTGTGTTTAGATAAGGGTCCATGCCCCTGAATCTTTGGGCATTTTTTAGGGTTGGGGTAACAACTTCAGGATTATTCTTAATGTATCTTTGAAGACGGACAAAGTTGGTAATATAAAGTTGCTAATATACACAGTACAACACATATTTTTAACGTTGTTTTTTTATTCTTTAACTCTTAACAAGTGTTCAAAGGTCAACAGTTTTCTTTTTCCGTACTGAATTTTAATACTTACTAATATCGTACACAAACATGTTTGACATGTCACTTTCCTACCGTCTGAAGCTGAATGATGAATTTCGTTATTGTTATTATTTATACAATTCTTTATTTGAGGTTTAGGGTCCCATTGTATATTTAAGGGAGTGGTCACTATTTACGCCAGGGCGGATGGAGGATTTCAACTTGTTTTCGCGCGGTCGAAAAATTTCCTTCTCCTCCCTTCTTTCCCGTTCAAAAAATTTGGCAATTCCCCCTGATTTTTATGAGATTTTTTTCCATTAAAAAGTTCATGTTCACAGAACCCTCCACTTGATTAAATGTTTATAAGACGTTCATATTCGCACCTCTTGCTTACAATTTTCTCTTCGTATTCCCTAGCTCAATCCTCCATTTCCCCCCGACGTAAATAATGGCCCCTCCAAAGTTTCCTCCAGCCCACTTGCTAGGGAGTATTTTGGAGTTTTCAATTTAATGTGATGCATTGGCGGGTTACACGATTATTCGGTCCTTTACAGAGCCAGAACACCCGGAAATATTTTGGCCCCGATTTAGGCTCAATATAGCCGAAGAATCCCTGCTGGTTAACTCTAGCATCAGGAGGTGGGCGAGTAGCGTCCCCCAGAATAAAAGGCTAAAAATTACCCCCAAACTATTAAAAATGACACAAAATGACTCCAGAAAGATGAAATGGTCCGGAAAATACTCTGCAAACCCATTTTCTAAAATTTCCACCTAAAAATTCCTAGCTACGATCCTGGTGAGCGTTGCTTGACCCATATTTACATAATTATTCCTCTTGATGGATTCAGAAGTGCCCATCCTTCCGACACCTACCTTCTCCAACCATAGGGACAATTCTTACACAGCACGATGTAAACTCTTATTAAGATAGCAAAGAAGACCATCCCCCGTGGCTGTCGTCGTCCTGGGATGAGATTGAATGCACTTTTCAACAATGAATTCTTGAATCTGAACCCGGGGAACGCGCACAAATCTAAGGCTCCAGAATCTGACAAACTGGCTTGGATAGGAATCGTCGTGAGCGCTGGTAGGAGATGGTCCACATGGAATTGACTTCACTCACAATCATTCTAGCAGGAAGGCCTGCCACCAGAAACCGCCTCACCGGCAGGGTTTCCAAACCATCGAAATGTCCCTGTGTCTGCCAACTCAATTGATAAGCAACTCCACTCTGCAAATGGTCGTGTGAAGGATCTTGATAGTGATCACACTCGCTCGCCTCTGTTAAACAAGAATCACCAAACTCGTCGAGCTCCTGGTGTGGACGGGTCACTTCAACACCCGTCTATATATTACTTTAATACCTCCTGCTACTACCGCCATCGCCCAACTATAGTACTAAAGAGTGAAAGGCCCGGGCCTGAATAATATACCAGCGGAGTGCCTGATGCACTGTGGCCCACAGTATCTTGAATGGCTCCAGGATTTCTCATACACATGTTGCCTTATCAACCAATCCTTAACCCACGATCTGGATGAGGGCTACCATCTCGCCCGCCCCAAAACCAAAACAGCCTGTGGACAAACACCAAGACTACCAACTCACCTCCAATATCACTACCTTGTGTTTCCTCCTTCAAACTCCTGAGAGGCTGATCCGGCCCCGGCTGGAGCCCAGTCAATCGAAACCAATCTGCCTGACGAACAAGCATGATTTTCGCCGTGGCCGGATCACTGTCCATCATCGTCGTCCATGGTGGACCTTACTGTAAGCATATGACAACCGTGTGGCACCAGTGCTTGACACTCCAACTTCGCAGGACCATCCCCGATCGTCACCTTGTACAACTCATAATGTCACAGTCTTTCAATCAAACCGGTAGCTTTGACTTAATACCAGTTGATGGGCATAGGCAGCGACTGCGGTCGTCGGATGAACGGAGTCCTCACAAGGATCAATATTGGCTCCCATGCTGTTTAACTAAACTTGTATACACGAACTTAACCACCTCGAACAACATCTAGACAATCTGGCTACGCCCCGCGTTCTTCTTGCCCTTCTCACTCGGACCGAACGGGAATGAAGAAGAAAGTACATACTTTATTGCAAGATAAATCCATACTTGGCAGCATATCTCTCAAGACCTGGAGACTGTAGCTGAGCGAAGCCAAGAGCACCGCTACTGCCTTTCAATCTGAACACCAATGACGCTCATCGCCAGCTTCAAAATAATCAACCTCAATGGAGCGCCTCTTGCATACAATCCTACAAAACCAACTTAACTGGGAGTGAAGCTTAACGTCACTTACTATCGGCAGACTCTCGAGTCAGTATGTACAAAGGTAATCCGTTCTTCTGTCGAGAAATAACCTCCTGTTCCGCCTTGATGGATCTTCATGGGGTGCTAGTCCACCCACTCTATCTAAACCACCGCCCTGGCTTCTAGTCTACGGGCGCTGTTGAATATGCCACCCCAGCATAGTGCAATAGCTCTTCATAGAAAAGGCTGGACACTTGTTCACCGAGACCATGAGAACCATTACATGCTGCCTGCCTCCGTCCCCACTCCATCTGAGTTTCCTAAACCATGCTTTCAAGGCTTGCAACCTGCAGTGCTTCGAGAGAAGGTGGATAAGGCTCTGTTTGAACAAGCCAACTGTTTGATAATACTGTCAAAGAATCAAACCATCTCGGCAGACAGAGACCTTCGCTCTGTGTCGAAGACCTTTCTGTGACACGCCGGCCGCTAAACTCTCACTCTCCATTCAACAACATCTTTACAGACATGGAACCTGTCTGTCTATATATCCCAAGCCCATACCAATTCACTATCACCACTTATGGCCGAACCCCTTCTGGTAGCAATCTTTCCAACGCAAGGAATGGGTCAACCTTGAACTGGATTCGCACATGAGTTGGTCGTTTCGAACAGCAATACCCCGATGGGGGCTGCGACATCTCCAGCCTGCCAATGTGGCTCTCTACAATCACAAACTGCCGATCACATTCTCAATATGCCCTACTACCTTTGTCGTCCACCGGTGAATATAGACCTCTCAAATCCATCAATCATCAATCAATCAATCAATCAATCAACAGTGAGCTGGCTCCAACAAATCCCACATTTAGCTTCTGCCCATACGCAAGAACGAGAATAGGTTTCCATCTACGAGTAATCTCCTAGTAAAATTTGATTAAATAAACACTCGCCAAGTCGCCAATTGCTATTGGCATTTTCCGAACACAATGCATTCTTGCAAAAAACTGTCAAATATGCACACATAAACCCAAATTAATTACTATGGGGACTGCCAAAAGCACGGCACAGGTAATGGAAAGTAAGTAATATGGATCTCTTAAACAGATCGTAATTTCCCATAATTTTTTGATTTCATTAGGTTTTTTCAATTACCAATTGAAAATCTTTGCTTTTCGAAAAATTGTTTTCAAAAGGGTCCATATTACCCCATGCGGTGGAGAATATGGACCCACCCTGTTATTTGCAATAGAGACGGGATAATGTAACCGCACATAGATCCACGTGTATGGCAAGCTAAAAAGGTCATAATGTATAGCTCATAACGAGTTGCTTTCGGGCACTTAGTCCCGAATTGCCCCGTCCAAGGTTCTACATGGGAATAAAGGGTGTCCATCCCAGTACACAAATATCCTCCCGTGGGTCCGTTCCCGAACTCAGTCGTAAACTCTACGTGCATACTATGTCATGATGCCTGAGTGGAACCATTTGTCAAAGCACTGTTTAGGTGGTATGAAAAGTTCTGTTATGTAGGACTACCACTGAGTTAGTATACACGTAGGAGTGTACGCACGATGTAAAAAAAAGCTGGAAGTTTGATATAATGTACTCATACATGGGTACGTCAAATGAATCTATTGCTTGGTAACAAACCAACCCCCTCCAGACCGAGGCTCAAGAGGAAATAGGGATGTTTTAATACGTCCGGACATCAGAAAACGTGTTGAAATGTTTAAATTGACATATTTCTTTTATTTTCGACACTACCTTAAGTTTATAGCTGAAAAGCTGGGGTTCAAGATTATCAAGCCACCTCGTGGTGAACCCCGGTAACTGATCTCTTTCAGTGTCGAATGATAATCAACTGAGGCAACGTTAAACATTTCTGTTGTCTTTTTTAATCCTGTCTTTTTTTTTTTAAATTCAACTGTTGGCCTTTTTTAAATCTCACACCGAATTTTAATCATGCCCCGTCGGAGGACACTATCTGATCCCAGTCTGGCACACCGTGCCCTTATCAGGGCATGCATCACCATATGTCAAGTCAGATGGCATCTTCCTCAGTGCTCCAACTAACGTGGAAGGTCTCACTTGGGCAAAGATAAACATCAAAATCAAAACACCTCACATATACACACGCTACTGACCGTTCCATTCTGAACATTTGCGGCTACACCCTAGCTGCACACACCCAGAGCGCTACCATTGGATTGCCACCTTTGCTAGTACTCAGCCCAGGAAAACAAATTGCAACCCCTCACTGCCAGACTCCACCAGTGGATAGGGCAACGACCCAATTGCAGGGTATTCATGTCACCAATGTCTACAAGCCACCTAACCATCGGCTCCAAGAGCAGACTCCTACCAACTTTTGAATGCACCCTGCATTTACGCTGTCGACTTTAATAGTCATAGCATTACCTGGGGTTACAGGAACCAACCCTGATGGAGCTACCCTAGAGGACGGGTCTCAAAATCCGGTGACAACTTTTGCACGCACCCCAGCACCAGACACTTCAACTCTGGTAGGTGGTATAACCTCTAACAAACCCTGACCTTTGCTTTGCAGAACATGGACACCACCTCCATATCACCGTACTGTTCTCGACCAGCTTTTCCGAAGTCCCAACATGGACCATCACTGATCGCTCAGGAGAACCTAGACTAAGCCTGTACCACAAAGCCAGTGAAAAGGTGGCACTTCCGCAAGGGAACAAAACTGGTACCATTTCAAGAACCTGGTGGATTCAGATTGCCGCCGCAACCCTCCGACACCAAAAAACCCCTCCAACCGGCCATTCTTACACAAGCCTGTGTCAGCTCTTTATAACCATATCAAATCCGACCAATCCACTGCTCCGTCTCAATTATATCCCATCCTGGGATGAGAATGTGATACTCTTACATTGATTTTTTCTGAATTCCTGACCGGGAAGAAGCTCATCAAGCTTTCAGATCATGACAAACTGCTTGGAAGGAAACGCCGTGAGCGCTGGGAGGAGACGGTCCAGGAATCGAACTTCACTCCACTCCAGCAGGAAGGCCTGGAAGAACATACAAACCGCCTCACCGACAGAATTTCCAAACCATCGAATGTCCAGTGACTTCCAACTCACTTGCTGAGCAACTCCTCGCAAATGGTCGTTTCAAGAACATTTGATAAGGATCACAACTCACTCTGTTCAAAAAGAGATCACCAAACTCGTCGAGCCCCTGGCGTGGACGGGTCACTTTCACATCCTTCTCACTAGAGAGCTTACTACCTCTCTGCTATCAGCCAACTAAGAGTGGAAAGCCCAGGCCCTGATAACAAACCAGCGATTCCTAAGCCATTCGGCCCACGATGTCTAGATTGGCTCCAAGACTTCTACACATGTTGCCTCACCAACCAGTCTTACCCAGATCTGGAGGAGAGCTACTATCATCGCACTCCCCAAACCAACAAGCCTTGTCGACAACCCTAAGAACCCCAATATCACTACTGTGTTTCCTCCTTCAAACCTCCTTGGAGATGATCCTGGCCCGGCTGGAGCCCCTCGTCGAACCCCATCTGCCTTATGAACAAGCAGGATTTCGTCGTGGCCGGAGCACTGTCCACCAGACAGTAAAACTCCCAAGATGAATATTAGGAAAGCTTTGAAAAGCCTCGTAAGGCAGGCGTCATATTGGTGGACCTTACAGTAGCATATGACACAGTGGGTTGGGGTTGGCACCAGGGCCTGACACTCAGCTTCCTCGGGACCATCCCGGATCGTCACCTTGTACATTTCCTATGTAACATGCTTGCAACCGTAGCTTTTTCTCAAGACCAGTGATGAGCAGAATAGTCGTCTGCGTCATCTGTGGAACGGAGTACCACAAGGATCGAACTGGCTCCTATCTGTTCAACTTTATACAGCGATTTATTACCCCCTCAACAACAATCTAGACAAATAATGGCTACGCCGACGATCTTGCCCTCTCCCCTCGGACAGCAACTGACAAAGTAGAA
This sequence comes from Ophioderma brevispina, assembly GCA_023653785.1. Lineage (NCBI taxonomy): Eukaryota > Metazoa > Echinodermata > Ophiuroidea > Amphilepidida > Ophiodermatidae > Ophioderma > Ophioderma brevispina. The sequence goes on from JAMKCH010069791.1 coordinate 7,730, forward strand.
AGCACCTTACCTACAGACATGGCCCGACTTGCAGCATATCTCAAGACCTGAGACTGAAGCTGGCGAACCGAATACCACCGCTACTGCCTCCACCTCAACACAAGAGGGTCATCGTCAGCTTCAAATCAACCTCCCGGATCGACTCATGCCATACACTCCTCCACCAACCTACTTGGGAGTGAAGCTTTGACGCAACTTACCTTACCGTCAGCACCTCGTGTTCCGATGCGCCAATGTTTTCTTCTTCGAAGAATACCCTCCTGTGCCGACTTGCTGTATCTTCATGGGGTGCCAGCCCAAAGACCCTACTCACCACTGCCTTGGCTCTGTCTACAGCACTACTGCTGAATGTGCCGCTCCATCATTGTGCAACGCTCTCAACTCACACCAAAAAGCTGACACTGTACTGCAACGAGACCTTGAGAACGATCACTGGCTGCCTCCGTCCTACTCCCTCTGAATTCTCCCAGTACTTTCAGGCATTGCGCTGCATACTTCGCGAGAACACCACACGCACAAACTGTAATACGGCCCTGCTGGACACAAGCCCCCTTCTGCATAACACCTGGTCAAGAATCACACCAACTTGGCAACAGAGACTGCCGCTCCCGCCGACTTTCTGCCGACACGGCAGAAAACGCCGCTACTCTCCAGTTCCCCATTCAACATTTTACAGACATGGAATACTGCCTGGCGTGATACTCCAAGACGATCAACGTCTCTATTACACCTAAGACCGCAACTACCACCTGGCAGCAATCTCCCACGCAAGGAAGGTTCACTTAAACCGGATTGCACAGGAGTCGGTCGCTTCATAGCAATATGCACCGATAAGATCCACCAACTTGGCAACAGATACTGCGCTCTCATCGACCGACTTTCTGCCGACCGCCGCTAAACTCTCCATTCCCCATTCAATATACAGACAGGGAATACTGCCTGGCTTGATACTCCAAGACCAGATCACTCTCTATTACACCTTAAGACATAACTACCACCTGGCAGCAATCTCACATCTCCCACGCAGGAAAGGGTCACCTTAAACCGGATCGCACAGGAGTCGGTCGATTCAATAGCAATATGCACCGATGGTGGCTTCGGCATAAACAAGCCACCTGCCAAGTTGTTTCTCCATCACAAGACTGCGGATCAATTCTCAATGAGTGCCCCTAACCTTTCGTCCACCGGTGGACATAGATTTCTCATCAACAGTGAGTTGCTCCATGCTTACAGCATGTTTCGAGAGCCGCTGCCGTTTCATACGGCAAGAAGAGAAGTTGAAAAGCTAATGAATATTATAGTTGTTGAATGATGGTCTTTCACATAGCAATAGAAGGGACACATCCTATATTTTAGAGAAAATATAGGACAAGATTGTTCGAATTCCGAATCAATTACAGCCAAAACCTCCAATTCACTACAGAACAAGTGAACCCGTGATTTAATGTCCATTAGCCAGTTTCTGTACGGCCTTACTTCGGTGTGTTGTGCACCCACCTGGTGATTATTTTCCAATATATCACTTGAAAGGTGTATCCCCTGACTAGATTAGGGCATGTTTCGTCCCGAAAGTTCCACATAGTGCGTACTGCCTTATTTTAAAATGGCCACCATAAATTTTTATGACAACTGCTGTTGTATTTCGATTATAGATAGGAATTTAATCCAGGACTAAACGAAATAAAGTTCGACCTTCCTGAAGTGGGCCTAAACATCTACGTTCCCAAGATGCCGCCGTTAGGAATGCGAGTAATATGTGAGATTCATGACATTTGTGTATTGCGGACATGATCATCACTCAGGATGCGGCGGTTATATCCTCTCCTGGGGACATAAATCAAGAGAAAACCCCGGCACATCTTTTTCGACCTAATAAGAACCATTACGAAACTATTGATAACGTTTTCCGCAATTTTCTTTTTCTCTCGTATTTCTGGGTAATTGCAGACCACTCAACACTAGTTTACGCTAGTAAGGAAGCTATCTAGGCAGTGGAGAGAGAAGTGCCTGGGGTACCAAGTCAGAAACAAATATAGCACTTGATGTTCTCGAAAGAAACTTAGTTCACCAATTAAATTTTCCTTCTAAATATAGACAATTTGTTCACTTCTTCCTAAGCATTATTTTTTATTTTTTACTGGAAAACACCTAACGTCACTGGGAGAGCCCTTTAAATACAGTCCACACCCCTTTAATTATGATTTTATTGTAATCAGTGATATGATTGATTGTCTTCCTATGAACTATTATAGACTCCGTTTAAACTACGTTATCTGGCCCAAGTAGTAAACAGCTTTAGTAACGGCACTCCTCTAAGGACAAGTCCATACCCTCACTTTAATATTTTTTACATCTTGGAAATGATTTAGGGTCCACTTTTAGAGGTGTTGTTTAATAAGCGTCTAAAAGATGGTAAGGCGCTTTTCTTCCTGATTTACGTACCCTAGAGCGAATATACTTCCACATCCGTCTTTAAAAACAAGCCTGTACATAAAATATCAATGCCATATAAATTCTTTTTGGAGCTCCCAAATATCACCCAGGTTCTATTCTAACAATTTGCCCATCTAAGTTTCATTTAGCAAAATATATGCCTCCTTGCGGCGGCCAACTTGGACGCCTAGATGTTTTAAGCCCCCTTCAGGCAGTTAAAAAACTTGGTTTCCTGTAGTCGTGGATAAATTTCTATCTGTAATTAAATATAATGGCGGTTTTACATCAAACAATGGCACCATTTTGAAATGGGGGCATGACACGCTAAACGATGCAGCTTTTCGGGGCGGAAATAGACCTAATCCTAGTCAGGGGGGATTCCGCTTTAAGGTTGATATATGGGGAAATTAATCATAATTGGGTTTGCAACGAAAAGGAAAATATGATGATTGCAGCTTATGGACTAAACTTTGGCGTTGAAAACCATAGCTGGGCGGCAAAGAGGCAAGGCTGTTGTACGCAAGGTCTACATCATTTTCTATACGGCGAATACGTCACATTTTACTCTTATAATCGACATTCTTCTGCCCGGTTGCTAAACTGTTACTAAAATACATAAGTGTGTTTCAAAACATACAAAAATGCAGATTTGGGATAGGTGTGGGAGCATTACATGCTATTTATAATTTTGACATTAAAAGCTAGCAGTTTGAGTTGTTGCTATTTCCTTCTTGAGGGGGGCTGGAAGGTGCGGTGGGGGGGGGGAGGAAAAATTCATTGAACTGTTGTGAATTTCTCTATATCCCCCCATCCGCTGCCACTGCATCTAAAAATTATACGAATCATTGCAATCGGAAGTCTAGTATCCGGATAGATCAACCTTGTTACAGAAGAAAAGGGAAACAATATTAAATGTGTAGAATATACGGTAGGATTTCCATTAGACCCCCCTCCCACAGTGTGCAACATGTAAAATAGACATTAAACGTCTATTATTGGGAATACATAACTGCTTATGGGTAATAAACAACACATTGCAATACACAATATTAAAGAAAAATCCATTCCTCAACGGAAAAGCAGATAAATCTCTAATAATTCAAATTTTGTGAAGAATAAGCACCCTATTTTGTAGAGATCATTTCGATATTTAACTTTGTCCTAATTAGTAGTAGCTTTTCCCGGTATGTTATTTATCTCTATGGGGGTGGTGGTGGGTGGGGGACAAATTCGTTGAACCGTGGTTAATTTTCTCCATACAACTCATCCCGCTGCCGAATATATCTCAAAATTATTACGAATCATTGCAATCTGAAGTAATCCGGCATAGACAAGTAACGTTTGTGATCACAAGGAAACAATATGAAAAAATCATAAATGCGTTATAATATTAATTAGGATTTAAATTAGACCCCCGGCCCCCCGTTTGTTAACTGTACGAATGATATATCAAAACGTATTATTAGGACTATTGCTTATGAATAAATAAACACAAATACCAGACAAATAGTACAAGAAAAATCCATTCGACAGACAAAAAAGCAGATCAATCTCGAATAATTCAAATTTTGTGAAGAATACGCACCCTATTTTGTAGAGATCATTTCGATATTTGTCCTAAATTCTTCTGCCTATTCTGTCTTGTGTATCTTCCTATACCCCGGTGGATGTTTGTTTTGGATGAAAAGGCGCGGGAATTGTCAATTGACATTGCCTTAATAATTTGCACCAAAAAGAGGGTTTTAGCAAGCCGGGAAAAAACCTGACCCCCCCCCCCCCCCGTAGACGAGGGTTAAAACTAAATCAACATAAATAAGAAACAGCAGCAACAATGGTGGAAACATTTTAATTCGTAATTAAAATCGCGTCACTGATTTCCACCAAGAGGATTACCAGTTATGTATCTACTGTTGCCACTATGTTATATTTTTGAATGTTTTGATAACATATTTCCAAAGCCTTCTTGAAAACAACATGCAAATAACAAGTTTGAAAATTTGAGAACACTGAACCGTCAATTTATTTTAGACATCCATTTCTCCTTCTCAACATTCACATCACATTCACATGAAATTCTCTAAGCTTTCAGTTTTATAAGTCCTTTGATATTTCTACGTGGAGGGAGGGAGGAGGAGGAGAATTTTCGTTCGTCATCACCTAGGCATCCAATAAGCAATACACTCTCGATTCTGCGACGACATGATTTTGAAACAGAACATTCACATATTAGTTCCCATCATTACAGGATAAGCCGAAAATCTCGTCTTTATGCATGTCATGCACGACAGAAAATCCGTCATGCTTCTCTTATTTTTTATTTTCTGTTTTACCTTGTTTGTCTCAAACAGAAACAAACAAAAACGGTTTCGAAAAAAAAACCGAGTGTTAACGATTGAGATCATATCTAGTCTGGTGAGCAATTCGCGAACCGGAGTGATTTCCTGTCTCTCGCATGCTCGGCCTCAAAGTGGGTTACCCGATCATGATCCGATTGTTCATGTAATGTTTTCTACCTCATATGGCAGCATATCGCCTGAAACTATCGGATTACATATTTTCCTATCATATTCTATGGCTTGAGGATGATACCAGAATACAGGGTGTCTCAAAAGAACGTTACCCTCCAGAAACGGCCATTTTTGCTTACTTAATCAATTCTTTACCTCGGTTTAGCTTTATATTATTAAATATGACCTTTTGAACATATGGTGAAAACAAGAAAGGAAACGGTGAAAAAACAACCAAACAATGACTTTTTCTCCCTAAGAAAATGAATGCAAACCTACTTTGTCCACGGCTAGCGAGAAACATGTACATTGTAATTCTTATGGATTTGAGCACACTTGCCCAAGATTGTAATTAATTTGTTTCACATGTAATGCCTAAAAACGCACCTGAAACATGCACTTAATTTGTTCTTCAAAATTAAGTAAGTTAATAATTTAGCTTGTGAATATGAATTTGATTAAAGCGCACTTTCAAATAATGCCATTGGCTTGTGACTCCTCCAATGGCATATTCTACTGAACTGATCTTGGTTAAAGAACATCGTCCATCGTGAACGGGTAAAGTTTCCCTCAAAATAGGGTTCCCAGTAAGATGGCAATCAAGGGGAACAGAGAAAAAATCTAGAGCATGGAAAGACTCTAAAAAGGTGCAAGGAGAGAGATATGGTCGCCAAGAACAGGACAATCAACCCAATTAATGCCGCAGTGCCGTAAGAGAACTGAACAATAAACTCAGAACCCAGCAAGGAACCTTGGAATTTGATAGTATAATTGGCCAGGAGGGTCTTAACTTTTTATGTTGGGGATATTTGCATCCATGGTTTCTTCTGCTAATGCTAGCCGTGGACAAAGTAGGTTTGCATCATTTTTAGGGAAATAGTCATTGTTTGGTTAATTTTTTCACCGTTTTCTTTTCTTGTTTTCACCATATGTTCAAAAGAGTACATATTTTCATATATAAGCTAAAACAAGGATAAGAATTGATTAAGTAAGCAAAATGGCCGTTTCTGGAGGGTAAACGTTTCTTTCTGAGACACCCTGTATATTGGATCAGCTGCATGAAAATATCGGATGAGCCAACGGCGAATCCCCTATTTTCATTTAGTGAATCCAATATATTCAGTATCACCAGAAAGAAGCCTCCAATATTATCCTTATTATGTTCTAAAGAATCTTGACCATACGGTTTCATTACAATTGTTGTGACCCAGATTTTTGTCACAAAACAACCCTATAATTATTAGTACTTTTCGCTTTGAAAATATATGTGGAAGGAAAAAATCTGTGAATATGACAGGCAGTAAATTGAATTACAATATTTCGGGACCATTTTGGATTTGTGTTAATTAGGCTAGCCTAGGGGCTAAGCTAAGGCTAGGCTAGGCGTGCAATACTTTGCTTGTTCTTGATAATGATGCAAATCATGGCCCAGATCATTACGATCATTGTTATATGTCAAGCCTCGATAATTTCGTGGATTATTTCACATGTTCTCGCATTTGTTGTAAAAGGGATGGTACAAAAGACAGAACCTGAATCATGTAAGGAGTCCTCTTGAGGTTTTCACAGCACACACCCAGTGTTAATTTTCCCCATTTATGAGTTCCATCTTTTTATATTTCTTTCACACTCCTCCATTCCTTGCTGGGAATTTTTGGGATTTTATAGTCTTCTTAGGAAAGCATGTGAACAATACTTTCTTGTAAAATTATTTAATAAGTACAAAATTAAACGATATAAAGTGTTATTTTTCGGTCAAACAATAAAAAAAATTCCAATTACATGCGAGGACATTCAAATATTTTGTTGCATTCCCTAGCATAAAAGACGTCGGCATGTACCTTGGCCTACATGTTATAATTTTTATACCAGTATAGTTTTCAGTAACTGGATATCTAGCGCCGGTTCTGTTCTTCTCCTGTGGTGGTCCAGGATGTCTTCAGGATTGCGTCCATATGTCCTGTGGCAGAGGAGTGATCATTACTGCACTTTCCTGTGGCACGGGTACATTTGCAAAAGAGAAGGTAACGGTACATTCTTTACAAGGGAGTTGGAGATGTTTGATAACGAGTTTTGAGTTTGTGTGTGTTCATTGTATAACATTGCTTGTAATTTCGATATCAACTCGGAGTGGGAAGACTTCTTTAAAGGTTTTGTGTATGAAATTTATTAACAGATTAATTTCATATCGTTCCATGGTCATGGAGGAAATTCAGGTCACATTGATAAAAGTTTGGACTTTGCTTAAGCATACATAACATAAAACATAACAACCGGCATTTATAGAGCGCCTTTCATGGAATTACAAAGGCGCTTAAAACAAAAAAAAACAAAAAAATGAGAATAAGAGACTTAACCTCATATGAGAGTTGAAACAAGTATGTTTTGACCAGACCTTCGTGAAGCTATCAATACTCGGAGCACTACGAATGTTAGTGGGAAGTGTATTCCACAATTTAGGAGCACACCTCGTCACGGCTCTGTCTAGCCAGCCCTTTCCTTGGTCCTTGGGAATAAAAAGATTCAGCCAATGACCAGAGCGGGTGGTAACTGAACCAAGGCGTGGTCTGTTCACCACCAACAAGCCTTCCATGTACTGGGGACAGAGTCCATTCAGTGACTTATACACACATAAAAGGGTCTTGAATTTGATTCTATCAGAGATGCGAAGCCAGTAAAGATCCAGAAGCAGTGAAGTAATTATGAACAGATCTTGGTTGTATGTAAATTAATCGAGCACATTTGTTCTGCAGTTTTTTGTAATCTAACCTGATTCTTATGAGTGATGCCATTAAAAAGAATATTGTCACTAATCCAGACGAACAGATCTTGCTCTAACATGTTAATAGCAAGTGTCGGTAAATTATAAACCTACTAAATCCTGTAGATTTACGGCTGCCCAATTCCACAGACTGACATATGTTGGTGACATGTTGGGTCATTGTCATGTTGCAGTCAATGTAACACCCAAGTTACGGACAGTAGTAGATGGTAAATGATCACTGTCATCATCTGGAGGCAGAGATTATGGAGACGCCTCGGAGGGTTGAGGTGAAGATGAGATGAAAAATCGTCTTTTCCTGATTAAGTTTGAGTTTGTTTTTTAATCATCCATTGTTTGATCTCATAACACATCTATGAGCTTGAAAAGTGCACATGTGGAATCACCAGGAACTGTAGGATCAACTGCAATGTATACTTGTATATCATCAGCGTAGATATGATAAGGTGATGCTGACGGAGAATGTGTCCAATGGTATGGGTATAAAACACAAATCCAGTGGGCCAATACTTCGTCATAAGGAACATAAATTAAGATGATAAGTGGATTATGAGGCTATTTTCTATGTGAATATCACAATGTTGTTTTTTAGTTTAAAACATTCACATTTATTTTAACTTTCACAGCTATACCTCCCCCATCATCCATAAGATACGACCAGCCAGTATCCTTCTACTTGGATGTCCACAACTACAGGCAACAGTGGTACGTCTCCTAACCACGCTGCAGGTATTTCCGTTCATATTTATATAATGAACTCCTTTTACGTATTATACCTGCATCAATTGACCTCTTGTTTATCGCTTATCTCACAATCATCATCTCTCTCTCCTCCCTTCAATTGCGCTCGACTTACCCGAACAAGTGTCTGTGTACATGATTATAGGTACTCTGACGGCCATTTTTAATTTTGGCCAATAGCGAAAAATGCCGGGATTTTTGGGAGGGAGATGGGGCTAATTTTTTTCTAATATGTCTATAGAAGCCAATTCAATCATCAAACCTTACTAGCTAGAGAATGGTCACGGAATTGAAGTTTTGGACCTAACTATCTGTGGGAAAACCACATGCTTTTCAAAAACTACAAAACTATGACCAGGTGCACATTGATGGTAACATTTATGTCACTGCACTTCCTGCAGTTTTCACGCAATATAAACATCAAAGCAGCTTCAAAATAAGCAAAGTGACTGTTGTAGGAGTTATTCTTTGCTGGCTTTCTTTTTTAAATGTACTAAATTCTGTACTTCTCTGGAAGGGTTAATAGATCTTTTTCTATAGACAGTAAAATGGCAGGTCACCAGAAGACACAACTACTAACAACTGAAAAACAGTTTTGAAGTTTTACTCAGTTTTGAATATTGTATTACATAAGTATTTGGAAGTGTATTGGCACTATACTGGAAATATCTAAAACCAATATCTGACAGTTGTTTTTTTTTAGAAGGAGCAAGTTGATTTTTTTTTAAATCCAAAATTCTAAAGAAAGCTTTCGCCCTGGGATCACCTGTATTCAATGGGAGATATGATGCGTGAACATGGGGGCAAAGTGCACCCTAAATAAGTATTTCCACCGACTACAAAACATATTCTAAACAAGTATTTTTGTATGTTTTTTGTTTTTTTTAATATATTCATAATTCATCATTGAAATTGTATTGCGGATGTTTCAAAATTTCGATTTTTTACATTTTTTGATTTTGATCTCTGCTTTATTTGAGTATTACATAACCAAACAGTCTAGGTGATTTTTATATGACAATTTAAAACCAATTACTTCTTTTGATGTTTTCTTCAATTTTTCAAGGAATAGTAATCGGTGTCCTTGGAGCTCTGTTGTTACTCATATGCATCATTGTCATCATATTGTTTTACAAGAAACGGAAGTGAGTATCACATTGAATTCGAGACAATTTCAAATAGCAAAAAATCTATTAAAGAACTGCTAAGCAAACGAAAATTCAATAATAGTTCTAAACCAGGTAAAACCTTATGTCTTAACAGCCCCCCCCCCCCGGTAAAAAACAGATTTTTTTTAGGGGAGGGCGATTTTTTACAAATGGGGATTGGGAAAAATAGACCGAAATTTTAACAAATAGCAAGAAATCCCCTAATTTTTTAATCGCTCCGCTCGCAAAATCGATTATTTTGGTCTTTTGAGCCATATTTCGGGGTTTTTTTGCCTTTTGGGGTCGCCCACTGGGTTACGGGCCTGGATATTAAATGTGATTTTATACTTGGTCAATATTTAAAATCTTTGGTTTATCATTTCCATTTCCAAAGGTCTTCAAAGCCCGCAACGCAGAGTAGAGTAACACGCTTGCTTTTGATGGACCCTATGACTTGACAATTGACGGCAATGACTCGGCTGTCGCTACAACAAATGGAACCGCGAAATACGACACAGTTAATTTCCCAACATCAACAGTTTCCTTCTGTATCCTATCAGAATGTTCACGTAGGAACAGGTGACCAACGCGAGGAATCAAAAGCACTATACAGTAATCCTGATGACGCCAATACAGGGAGCCAGGTGGTATTAAAGCAAACGAACAGCCTCATGATAAACTAACCTGCCGATACAAAGAATGAGGATAGTGACAATGCAGGATGGAAGCAGAATACATTGTATACTGAAGCTGATCTTGGTGATCCTGGTGTCAAAAGTAGTCAAAAACTTTCTTCAGAAAATGACAAAGAATATTACGAAGGTCCATATTCCTCTCCTTACGCATTTGTCGATGACCCAGAGTATACGGAAATCTGCGAAAATGGAGAGCAAAATGACGGCGAAGGGGAAGGGTGGGAAGACCACACATGACTTTATGGAACATCAAAAGGATCTCAGAGGAACCAGGGGATAATATGGGAAGGCAATGGTTTGTATAGTAAATCGCAAACTTCTGCAGGGGAAGAAAATGAGGGATGGGAGGACAATGCTTTGTATAGCAAATCTGGAACAGGATAAACGGAGGGTTGGGAGACACTCTTTTGTATGGAAAGGCTCGAGCTTCTACAGAGGACCTGGTGACTCAATGAGGAGAGATGGGTGGATAACAATATCTATGCCTACATGACACAATGATGAAACAATAATGTTTGCATTACCACTGTTGTTATTAACAATATTGCCGTTTGGGCAAGTTCAATTTATTCGTTTGTTACACTTACATTACATTTTTTTGTAGTTTTTATATATTTCTAGTGTTTTTTAGCAACATCAAAGAGGTGGCTAAAGGTTCTTTTTTTAATTTCTGATGAACAACTCTCAACAATTTCTTTTCTTATTTTCAATTTTTACATGTTTTAATACTTCATCACGGCATTTCAACTTTTAAATTTTCAAATTGCATTACATTTTTCAATTTCATGAATTACCCCGACTGTAAATTTTTAATCCTGTTTCTTATCTTAAATGCAAATACGATGTCCTCACGTTCGTTACATAACAGTATAAAATTATGTATTCCACTATTCCCCAACAATATATATTTTAACTACGGAATATTTTAATATTAAGGAATGATTTTTTTTTCAACCATTTACTCTCATTCGAGTTTCCAATAGCAACATTTTATTAATTCCATTACATATAACATATTTTTTGCTAGGGTTATCATTTTGAAACTACCTTATTTCATTACAACACACTTAACTGTAGACGCTTGTACATTCATTTTGGCGAAATGTAATATTTGTACTATTGTAGATTTACTTATCCGACTATCGTAAACAACTACCATTATAGAAGAATTAAAAAAAAGAAAAAAACTAAAAAATCAATTTTAACAATTTAAATTTGAAAATATCACTGTCAAATGCACAACACCATCTTTGCAAAAACCTTGTGCAAGTTTCTAAAACACTTATCACTAATAAATTCGTTCAAGTAGTCAGTTTTCTTCTTTGTCATTAAACCTACCTATTAGGTAATTACGATCCTATGAAACCTATCTTCCTACTACAGACTGATCCACCAAAAAGAATAAAACCACCAATGGATGAAATGCATGTTTTTTACCTGTAAAGATCTTAGTTTTCGTAATAGTTTGTGAATAAATTGAGCATTCTAACTGAAATACCTTTCTTTTTGTAAACCAGCTATCTTAGAGAGTAAATGTAGGAACAAATTACATGTAAAGTAATCATAAATTTAATTCCCGTACTTCTCTTTTTATTTCCTTAACTGTGTTAAGATATCGTGTGGATTACAAAGGAGTCGAAGTTCAGAATACCTTTAAACATAAAGAAATGAGCTTAGAGTCACATGATCTTGCCTTTTTTTTTTATAATAACGCAATTTATTTTAGTTAAAATTAGAAATGATTGTTGGGCAAGAATTCGGAATATCAAAACAAAATTACACAATCAATATTCACACACTAAAATTGCTACGTCCCGTCTTAGCATTTGAGGTTATAAGGTGGTGTCAATCTAGACCCCGATTTCATTTTCTTGTTTGCGCGTCCCGCTTTAATTATAGTTTTTTGGCATTTTTTTTATGAAGCCCGACTTCAGTTGGGCAACCTTTGATGAAAATAAATCCTCAATCTACCTCGTTTCCAAAAATACCCTGGTCCACTCGACCCAATTATGCACAAACAGACGTCGGTGCACAAGAAGTATTTTCTGTATATTTTTTACGACATTTCATGGACGTCAAGGGCAGAAATACTTTCAAACACATAAATTAATGAGCCTTGTCACAATGATCTAATTTTTATAAAATAAACCCTGATTTACTGAGTTTCAAGAAGATTGGTATGTCCCAAACACAATTACAATAGATTACACACAATGTCCCTTACTGATCTACATGTCCTTTCCGAGTTACGACTTGTGTCCACTATTAAAGAATAAGCGTTGACCTCCAAATAACAGCATAACAGTTCATATAAAAATCCATGGGTATCAAAATCCATGGGACTATTCTCGTTCTTGAAGATAATTTTTTCCAGCATTTCAAGACGACGGTTTGTCCCGCGTAACACTAATATTCCCATATAGCATTCCGTATATATTCGTCACGGTTTCTATCTGACCCCAATTTGGAATCCTATTTTGATCCCAGCACATTTTGGCTTCAAACACGAAAGTAGAATAATTATGCTCTTCTCTCACGTGATAGTTATAAATCGTCGGTGTTTTTAGATAGTGACGGATGTAAACAAATAACAATTTTTGTTTCTGAGAAAATCGCAGTTCAAACTCTCCTAACATCCCCACATACAATTCAAACAAACAAATCCGATTAGAAACGAATTACCACTGGAAATATATTTTTAACAAAACAGCAAAAAATAAAAAAAATAAAATGGATGTAATACTTGGAAGAGGTAAACCAGAATATCCCCAACCAAAATATGAAAAATCGGCGATTATATTCCGTGACATAGTTATGGATGTTGAATTTTTCCCTATACTAAAAGCGTTATTCAGCATCCGTCATTATGGAAAACATCAACCGGCGTTTTCTGAACATCCATCAAAAACATCCGTTATCGCGGCATCTGCCTCAAGTTGGTTTTATTAAATGTGATTTTATTTACTTTCATATTTTAAATCTTTGGTTATATTTCCCTTTCCAAAGTCTTCAAGACCGCAACGCAGAGTAGGGTAGTACACAGCTTGCTTTTGATGGACCCTATGACGTGACAATTGACGGCAATGACTCGGTGTCGCTACAACAAATGGAACCGCGAAATACGACACAGTTCATTTCCCAACATCAAACAGTTACTTAGTATCTATCAAGAATGTTCACGTAGAACAGGTGACCAACGCGAGGAATCAAAAGCCACTATACAGTAATCCTGATGACGCCAATACAGGGAGCCAGGTGGAATTAAAGGCAAACGAACAGCCTCATGATAAACTAACCTGCCGATACAAGAATGAGGATTAGTGACAATGCAGGATTGGAAGCAGAAATACAGGGTATACTGAAGATGATCTTGGTGATCCTGTTCAAAAGTAGTACAAAAACTTTCTTCCGAAAATGACAAAGAATATTCGAACGGTCCATTATTCCTCTCCTACGCAGTTGTCGAGACCCAGAGTCTACGGAAATCTGCGAAAAAGGGAGAGCAAAATGACGGCGAAGGGGAAGGTGGGAAGAAAATGACTTGTATGGAAAATCAAAAAGGGATCTTCTACAGAGGAACAAGGGTGAGAGATGGGAAGGGCAATGGTTGTTATAGTAATCGCAAACTTCTGAAGGGGAAGAAAAGGAGGATGGGAGGACAATGCTTTGTATAGCAATCTGAAACAGGAGCAACGGAGGGTTGGGAGTACACTCTTTTGTATGGAAAGGCTCGAGCCTTCTACAGAGGACAAATGGTGACCTCAATGAGGAATGATGGGTGGATAACAATATCGTATGCCGTATCAGAAAATGAATGAAACAATATGTTTGCATTACCACTGTTGTTGAACAATATTGCCGTTTGGGCAAGTTCAATTTATTCGTTGTTACTTAATTACATTTTTTGTGGTATTTTTATATAGTTCTAGTTTTTATGGCCAACCTCAAAGAGGTGCTAACGGTCTTTTTTTAATTCTGATAGAATGGCCTTCAAACATTCTTTTCATTTAGTAATTTACATGTTTAAATACTTTCCATCAACGTGCATTTCAACGTTAAAATTTTCAAATTGCCATTACATTTCAATTTCATGAATGACCTCCGACTGTATTTAAATCCTGTTTATCTTAAATGCAAATACGATGATTACCACGTTCGTTTCAGTACTTATAAATTATTATTCCACTATTACCACAACCCAATATTATTTTACACAACCACGTAATATTAAATATTAGTAATTGATTTTTTTTTTCAACACATTAAAGTCTCATTCTAGTTTCCAAAATAGCCAAACTTGTATTAATACCATTACATATACATATTATTTGCTAGGGTTATCATTTTGAAACTACCTTATTTCATTACAACACCTTACTGTAGACAGCGATTTTACAATCATTTTGGCTGAAATCTAAAATTTTTACTATTTGTAGAGTTACTATATCCGAAATATGTAAACACCTACATATAGAAGAAGTAAAAATCAGACTTCGAGTTATTAGTCATTTAATGACAATTCTTTTGAAAATAGCAACTGTCAAATGCAGCAACCCTCTTTGCCAAAAAAACCATTTCAGTTTTATAAACCCATTATCATCTAATAAATATTCCATAGCTGAGTACAGTTTTTCTTCTTGGATCTAATTAAAACCTACCTATTTAGGTTAATTAACGACCTGATGAACCATTTATACACAGGACTGTCCAAACAAAAAGACCTATAACACCAATGGATGAAATGCAATGTTTTGTACTGTAAAGATTCTTAGTTTTCGTAAATAAGTTTGGTGAACTTAAAAGTGAGCATACAAACTGAAAATACCTTTCTTGTAAAAACAAGCTAATCTTAGAGGGAAATGATTAGGAACACATACATGTAAAGTAATCAGAAAATTTAATTCCCGTACTTACTTTATTTCCTTAACTGTGTTAAGATATCGTGTGGATACAAAGGTCAGAATTTCAGAAATACCCTTTAAACATAAAGAAATGAGCTAGAGACAAGGATCTTTATTTTTTTTTATATAAGACATTTGATTTATTTAATTAGGAAATGATTGTTGCAAGAATTCGGAATATCCAAAACAAAATACACAAATGCAATATTCAACACACTAATTGTACGTACCGTTCTGAGCATTTGAGGTTTTAAGGGTGGTGGGTGTCAATCTAGACCCCGGATTTCATTTTCTTGTTTTGCGCGTCCCGCTTTAATATATTGTTGGCATTTTTGTATGAATGCCGAACTTTCAGTTGTGCAACCTTTGATGAAAAATAAAATCCACCTGTTTCCAAAAAAACTACCCCTTTTCCCTTCGCCCACTTAGCACAAACGAGACGGTCTGGTTGACAAGAATATTTTCTGTATATTTTACGGGAACATGTCATGGACGTCAAAGGTCAGAAATACCTTTCAAACATTAAATTAATGAGCCTTGTGCACCAAATGATCTAAATTTTAAAAATAACCTGATTAATGAGTTTAAGAATTTGGTATGTCCAAAACACAATTACAATAATATTACACACAATGTACCTTACTGTCTTACAATAAGTCCTTCAGATGTGACGACTTTGTTCCACTATTAAAAGAAGAAGCGTTGACTCCAAAAAAACAGCATCAAAGTTTCATATTAAAAAAATCCCACGGGTATCAAAAATCTCCCATGGGAAATTCTCAGTCTTGAAGGATAATTTTTTTTCCAGGCAGTTCAAGACGCGGGGTTGTCCATCGAAACACTAATATTCCCACAGTATATCAGGTCCGGATTATATTCGTCACGGTTTCTATCTGTCCCAAGTTGGAATCCTATTTTGCTTCCCAGCACATTGCTTCAAACCACGAAAGTAGACTATTTTAGCTCTTCGAATCACGTGAATTATAAAATCGTCGGTGTATTAGATAGTGACGGTGTTTTAAAACAAAATACGAATTTTTGTTTCTGAGAAAATCGCACTTGAAAACTCTCTACATCCCCACATACAATTCAAACAATCAAAATCGGATAGAAGAAACGGAAATTAACTGGAAATTTACTTTAGCTAATATTCATGAATTCTTACGTGATGCAATGGATGTAATACATTGGAAGAGTTATCCAGAATATCCACCACCAAAAAATATGAAAATCGGCGATTTATTCGTACATAGTGACGGATGTTTATTGAATTTTCCCTATACTAAAGCGTTATTCGGCATTCCGCCATTATGGAAAACAGCAATCGGCGTTTTTCTGAACATCCAGTCAAACCAACATCCGTTATCGCGAATCTGCTTTCAATTTGGTTTATTACATAATTACGGTTGTTGGAGGGGCTTGCCAGCGATTCACGCCTTTGAACTGTAAAATAATTATACATTCTACTTAATATCATTATTTATAAATCATATTTGGTTGTGTAAGTTATATTTTAAGATTGAAAATATTTACTAAAAAAGTTAAAAAAAAGCTTGGTGGGAAATCAAGTGTACACTTCTTTGACAGCGGGTTCAACATCCGTCACTATGTTAATACACCAAAGTCGCTGTTATGCACATACGTAAAAATGCAAAAATTTCGAATTAAGATGGTTAATTTAATGAATTGCTTGCAAGGCTCGGCACTTGGCAAGTTTGAAAGATTTTGGTATTTAATACCATTTCCCTTAATTGCGTTTAAAAATGATTAATAAAATGTCAACATCCGCCCCCTTTACTATGTAATACACCCGAGAAATATAATGATTTGGCACTGTGCACTGTACTGATCTACCATTATTGCAGATCAAAACTAGCTTATACAGAATCGGTTAGCACATTCCACACCACACTCACGGAAGCCATAGCTGGGGTGCATTCTGCTTGATTCACCAAAATGTGCAGATTAAGTGGAGCTTTGAAAATATACTTACATCAAGCGTGGTACAGACGTACAAAAGATTCGGGTAGGTTTGTGGGTTGGGAGGCCCCCCCAAGTAAGGGGGATTTCAATTCGACCATAACTTGGTGGTCTGATTCGTTCTATGTTATTCTAGCACGTGCGAAGACGGACGAAGTCATTCCAAGTGATCAATATTTATCATCCTCACAGCTAAACTCCCCTATCTCTAATGAATAATCATTTACAGTAGCATCATGTATAAACATAAAACTTGCACCAGATCAAATTGGATTTCACAAAATGACCTAGAGACAAGGATCTTTATTTTTTTTTATATAAGACATTTGATTTATTTAATTAGGAAATGATTGTTGCAAGAATTCGGAATATCCAAAACAAAATACACAAATGCAATATTCAACACACTAATTGTACGTACCGTTCTGAGCATTTGAGGTTTTAAGGGTGGTGGGTGTCAATCTAGACCCCGGATTTCATTTTCTTGTTTTGCGCGTCCCGCTTTAATATATTGTTGGCATTTTTGTATGAATGCCGAACTTTCAGTTGTGCAACCTTTGATGAAAAATAAAATCCACCTGTTTCCAAAAAAACTACCCCTTTTCCCTTCGCCCACTTAGCACAAACGAGACGGTCTGGTTGACAAGAATATTTTCTGTATATTTTACGGGAACATGTCATGGACGTCAAAGGTCAGAAATACCTTTCAAACATTAAATTAATGAGCCTTGTGCACCAAATGATCTAAATTTTAAAAATAACCTGATTAATGAGTTTAAGAATTTGGTATGTCCAAAACACAATTACAATAATATTACACACAATGTACCTTACTGTCTTACAATAAGTCCTTCAGATGTGACGACTTTGTTCCACTATTAAAAGAAGAAGCGTTGACTCCAAAAAAACAGCATCAAAGTTTCATATTAAAAAAATCCCACGGGTATCAAAAATCTCCCATGGGAAATTCTCAGTCTTGAAGGATAATTTTTTTTCCAGGCAGTTCAAGACGCGGGGTTGTCCATCGAAACACTAATATTCCCACAGTATATCAGGTCCGGATTATATTCGTCACGGTTTCTATCTGTCCCAAGTTGGAATCCTATTTTGCTTCCCAGCACATTGCTTCAAACCACGAAAGTAGACTATTTTAGCTCTTCGAATCACGTGAATTATAAAATCGTCGGGTGTATTAGATAGTGACGGTGTTTTAAAACAAAATACGAATTTTTGTTTCTGAGAAAATCGCACTTGAAAACTCTCTACATCCCCACATACAATTCAAACAATCAAAATCGGATAGAAGAAACGGAAATTAACTGGAAATTTACTTTAGCTAATATTCATGAATTCTTACGTGATGCAATGGATGTAATACATTGGAAGAGTTATCCAGAATATCCACCACCAAAAATATGAAAATCGGCGATTTATTCGTACATAGTGACGGATGTTTATTGAATTTTCCCTATACTAAAGCGTTATTCGGCATTCCGCCATTATGGAAAACAGCAATCGGCGTTTTTCTGAACATCCAGTCAAACCAACATCCGTTATCGCGAATCTGCTTTCAATTTGGTTTATTACATAATTACGGTTGTTGGAGGGGCTTGCCAGCGATTCACGCCTTTGAACTGTAAAATAATTATACATTCTACTTAATATCATTATTTATAAATCATATTTGGTTGTGTAAGTTATATTTTAAGATTGAAAATATTTACTAAAAAAGTTAAAAAAAAGCTTGGTGGGAAATCAAGTGTACACTTCTTTGACAGCGGGTTCAACATCCGTCACTATGTTAATACACCAAAGTCGCTGTTATGCACATACGTAAAAATGCAAAAATTTCGAATTAAGATGGTTAATTTAATGAATTGCTTGCAAGGCTCGGCACTTGGCAAGTTTGAAGATTTTTTGGGTAATTTAGTACCTTTCCCGTAATTTCGAAAATGATTAAAAAAATTCAAAATCGTTACTGTAATTAGCACCCGACGACTTAATGAATTTGGCCACTATGCCACTGTACTGATTACCATTTTGCAGATCAAAACTAGGCTTTATACACGAATCCGGTTTGACATTCCAAACACCCTCACCGGCAGCCATGCTGGGGGCATCCTGCTTGCATTCGCCCAAATGTGCAGATTAGTGTAGCTTGGAATTATACTAATCAAGCGTGGTACAGACGTACAAAAGATTGGGTAGGTTTTGGGTTGGAGACACCCAGTAATGGCGGATCATTCTGACCATCATTTGGCTGTCGGGATTATGTTATGTTTAAGCTACTTGCGACTGACTGGACAGAGTCCTTCCAGTGAATCAATATTTATATCTCACAGCTAAACTCCCCTCCCCCCCCCATTCTCTAATAATAATCATTAAAGCGTATCATGTATTAAACATAACCTTGCCACAGATCAAATGGATTTCACAATATGACATCATGGGAAACTGCCTAAGTTTGCAATCTGTTTTGATCTCAAGCAAAACAAGTTGACTCCTATTCCTAAATTTCAGCATTTGAGGATCCCGTCAAGTTCCTGCACACTATTTCTAAGTATTTGAATTAATTCAATTGCTCGCAATTTTCTCTGAGCTTTTATATGAATTTGCTATTATTTTAGGGTTGTAATCAGTTACCTGATCCTGCGTGCATTGAAGGAGTTCGCTTCGTCATAGATTCTGCTAGCATCATGCTTATAAGGCCCATCCCTCCTAAAATATACTGCGAATATAATAATAAAAAAATGAATAGCACTTCTTAAAAACTGGAAGCAATCTCAAAAAATAGAACCTATGGTTATGACATATGGGATTAGTCGCTGGACAGAAACAGTCCCATATAAAACTAATTTAAGCATACTTTTGTTTCATGTTTCAAGCATAAATTAAGTTACCACAGCAAATGGGCTAAGTTCAGAGGAAAAGTTATGCATTATTGGCTGAAAATTATGTAAACATTGGTACGAATTAAACATTGCCATCCAAAAATTGCAATCTAAATACTACATATGACCTTAGTGAATACAAAAACACACAATTGATTTTGTTATAAAATATGTAACTACGGAGGTCTGTCGGATCATCCTTTGGGAGTGTTACTGGTTATCTGTAGCCAGTACTACGTACCCACTCGTCCCAGCACATGCCGCCTTGCATGGTGGCGTGGTTGCCAAAAGGCTAGGCCAACCGCCCGAAAAATGTGGATTGACGTCAGGAGGGCATTCGGTCCAATTATCTTTTGCTCCAATCTCACACCCCCAGCAGTATTTCTAGTGAGGTGGTTCCGGTCACCCCCGTTAGCAGGGACAAAAACGGATTTAAACTTTTGTTAATAAACAAACTTACTAACTAACTATGAACATGCACTGGGGGTTGTAAATTAAAGTATCTAGATAAGGGATTAAGTTAAAACACGACATTTTCATATAGCCATTGTCCAGACTTTAACACACACCACTTACACATACACACACAAACACATCCTTGCAAGAGCTATTGTGGGAGGTTTACTGAAAAATCTCTTAAAAAGACACCTTTTTAGACATTTTTCAGAAAAATACACTTTTTCAAAACTATATAGAGTAAGAATTTCAAACCTATATAGTTGAAATTTTTTTCCTTAAAAAAGAAACTTTTTAGACATTTTTTAGAGTTACTAGATACAGTTTTTCTGTTATAGGACAATTCGTAAATAGTAACTCTAGTAAAATACTCCCACAATGAAAGAAAATACACCCACAATGTAAAAATACAGTCAGATGTATTTTTATACTTGAAAATACATAGAATGTTATCTCTTGTAAGTACACAAATACACACCCACACACCACACGAAAGATGGGTTACAATAAGCGTCATGCATAATTAATGATTCTCTTGAATCATAATGCACACGGTGCAACGTGATTACGGAATGGTCCACTAGCATGCTGTTCCTGTCTTTGTGCCACGTACAGCCTATGAGCCAGCCCCCAATTTGTCTCGTCACAGGATCATCAGGGCCGTAATCCATATTTGGCAAGGTATACACCCCATGGTTGGAAAATGGTGAGCATTGCAGCGGTGGTAGATTTATGTGTGTTAGTGTTATAAAACCTTTTTTCAAGATGGCCCGCCAAAATTGCCTGATACCACCATATAATTTAGCCCATATCCAGCTCTTAGGGCAGTTAGGATAGTAAGGATGGTGTGTCTATGGCAGGTTGGAAGGGGGGGGGGCAAATATTTAAGTTGCTGTCTTTATCAAGACGTCCTTAATACTAAAATCAAAGATGGCTACTAAGATGGCTGCCACTGGGGCTTGTATCTACATAACATAGGCATATTTAAGTCCTGGAGCAAGATTTAGTGCTTCGGATAGGTTTTAGAGATTCATGTCATTCTACCTAAAAAAAATAACCCTTAAAGGCCGGGGGGGGGGGAATCCGCCCCCGAATTTTTGTAATATCTCACCTATTTGACGTTTTTTTTGAAGCCTTGCGCTCGATTGTAGGACCTTTGAACAATATCGGACCTACGGTTATGACGCGACGTTACGTAATTCGCGCCGCGTGCGAAAGAAGAAAAGCTATCCCATTGAAATTACACGGAACAGCTGAAATCAGTTTTTGTGCAAAGGATACGGTTACACTAGGTTTTATCTTATTTATTGGATTTATTGTAGTAAGAAGATGTGTGCGATACTTTGACCCCCACACATCTGGCCAAAAATCCAACTTGTGCTTGAACAAAACAATGGCGAAAACCATGAATTTTGCGATTTTTTTTAATTTTTCGCATTTTCTGTTAATGACGTCATGTTTTTTGACGTCACTGTGGCGTCATACAATATCCATCGGTAACACACACATATGATAGTTCGTCAATTCGTTTCCGAGATTCTAGCCCCCCCCCCCGGCGGGGTGAGATGGGTCCACAAAGCCCGGCTCTTTGAGGGTTTTAAATCCAATATGTTAAGTGGTAGGTGATTTTACTATTCTGGCGGCCATTTTGGATTTGAATGTAGCATTTTGTTAGCCCTCTGGATAACAATGCGGAGGAAAAGGTTAGGATGGCTGACATCAAGACGAAAAATTGGAAACCTTTATTTGACCCCACGACCTAGAACTAAATTGAAATCACTGTCTAAACTGTCTCGGAACCTTAGATAAGGTATTTTGTTAATTAGTTCAAGCATTTTGGCGGCCATTTTGAAAAAAAATAGGTGATCACACACAAAATAGCTCTCACGCGTTAATGTAATCACAACATTTTCCAACTCTAGGGGTGTATACTTGCCAAAATCACTGTCGCCTTATGCCCTCGATGGATACCGACCAACCCTTATGCTTATGGACCATATTAATAAGGCACTAGTATTCGCAATTCCAGATGATCACGCTGAGAGCTTGCTGATACGGGTCGCACGTTAAGACGTTTGATTGGTGCAAACATGTGAAAGACATGCCACAAGTGCTCAGTTCAATTACAAGCAGGCTGTCATTTTAAACAAAAACATATAACTCTATGCGTTCAGTTATACAATGGTCTGTAAATGATTGAAGGATATATACCATTGTCCCATTTTTGATGAAATGTGTGCCATCGATATAGCATTCATTAAATTTCTCAAGCTGTGATAAGGATGATATTTTGCAGTGTCAAGTAAGTATGTTCAAATAACGTTTAGAAATATGCTGGTGTTTTCATTCTTACTACTTCAATTGAAACGTCCATCTATCTTAGATGTGAAATAATTATTTTAGGTCCACCTTTAGTTCCTAGCTAGTATCAAACGATTATATGAGTATCATGAACTTTTTATCTGTGGCCATGAAATAAATTCCTCTTACCTCTCAAGTGAATGACAGACTAAAACTTTTAATGAGGTCTCACTTATTTTGAACGTCTGCTATACAGCATAATTAAAGCCAACAGAGGTCTAAATACCAGATTAGCATGTGGTCAAGGTAGGCACAAGGCCTGACTACACTGTCAAAATGCTACCACACTTCTTGAACCATGTCTGAAAGTGTAGAGTGTAAGTTAGATTAACTGAATCGTAAAGGGTTACTCTCTGTTCACCATCGCAGGATCATGGACATATTGTTGGAATGTTCTAGTGTAGTGTTTGTTGATATTCCGAAAAGTTCAAAAGACCGCGTGTATCACGTGACAATGAAGCTTATTGTGTACTTTGAACTTGTCGTAATGGTTGTTATAGTGCCCTGCTTGTAAAGTTTCAGAGGTCATCTAATTGGTTTTTATTACTAAACAAAGAAGGGCAATGGCAATTAATGTCATGGCTGGAAAAAATATCCAAAACAACTTCCTCTTGCCTCGTAGGCAACATGATAGTAATGTTAATTGGAGGAAGCCCTCTTAAACGCCATACTGTTTCAATGAAACAGACGCATCATGAGGGGTTTAGGCAGTAAAGTTGATTTGCTTTGTCTTCCGTTTTTTGGTCATGTAATTAGCACCAGTTTTTCTATTCCAACTTTGTGTCCCGTGTTCTCTTCTCCATATGGGGACCCGACAGTTCATACCTCGCCATCAAGTATCGTGGGAACAAACTTGCGGTTTGGATTTTAGAAGCAACAATGTATATTGCAAGGCCTTATTCACTACTATGCTGATATTGATTACATAACCATTAAAACGGCATCTTTGGAAAGATAAGATTTGAAGGCTGAAATTTCAGACAATGAGAAAAATACAACCTTCCGTCTGATACAAACTTATAATACTTCTGGGTATTCAGCGGAGGCCACATCCTATCGGAAGCAAGTACCTTTAAAGCAGTATAAGATTAAGTTTAAACAAGGCCGGAATATAAGCAATATACCCTATAATCAATTAAAACACAAAAAAACACCATAATTTCAAAATTTTTTACATAAATAATTACATAAGTGCGCTTGTAACAAACGAACCGGTGTGAGGAATTTAAGAGTCCTACAATCAGAAAGTCCTAGGACGCCCAGTCTCCGAAACCTTTAATCAAGATTCAGAACTGTGTGTCCCTAGGACACAGAACTTCTGAAAAATAAAATACATTTTACTTAGTGCGACCCGGACTCTGATTTTGGGGGACCTCTCAAATTCGTTACAACTATCGCAAATTTCAAGGTCCTCTCAGGACGCGTCCTGGGACCCTGTGTAATGACGCAAAACCCTAGGACCCTGTGGTACTGTGATGTATGTCCCAGGATTCTAAACTTGATGTGTAGTCCCTAGTACCCTTTGGTGCTGTTATGTAGGCCGCAAAGCATACAACATGCTACTCGTACTTTAATTGAAAGTACTTGGTTACTTTAAAACAGGCGGGGTGGGGGGACAAGGGGGGGAGGGGGGGGGGGCGATCCGAGCCAGTCCGCTGTGGCTTAGCGGTGTCATATCTTAGAACGCCCAGTATTAAATAGTAAATATGGTTTATGTATTGGTTGGAAAACGTGATCCTTAGGTTCGAGTCCGGTTGCACGCTTTAATAGTCAGTGGGTTTAGAATTATAAATTTGAATTTGTTTCTTTTTAATATTTTTAGTGATGTTATTACTTCTCTTTTGCATTTAATGTTTGTCTTTCATTTTTTAAAATTAAACTCTTCTTTTTTAAAATTTTAATATTTAATATTCGGTATTTAAAGACGCTGTTTTAATATGGATAGGAAGTTTCAAATAGAGAAAACAGTTTAAAAAAAAGAGAGTTGGAATATGTTAAGCATCAATAATCGCATTTTTAAACAGTGATTAACACGTATGTATGGCAAATATTTTATATTAAACGCACAAATATGGAAATGTAACAGAGCCGTTGATTTGTAATAACATGCGTTAATGAAAGATGAACGCCCATCAATGAATGTAATGTGTTGCTCACTCTTAAAATCTTGCGTGTTCAAATAATTTCACATGCTAATAGTTGAACATTAAAGTGTTATCATCATTACCCGTCTTACGTGCTGCTCTCACTTATAATGCAAATATAGTTTTAATGTATTAGCAATTGTTTTTGCATTGGATTAATAACTCGCAGATACAAAATGGCGTTCGCTAGAACCGTGTAGATGAAAAGTATACTACTACGACTCAATTCTTTGGGTGATAGGTGCACCGCTTTCTCCTTTCATCTGGAAACTGCTTAAAATGTCTCAAAACGCGCTAGTTACATTCTAAAGTGTGTATTTTCATCATTGGCATTAATTGGCCTTTATAAAGCAGATTCGTGGCAATTTACCTCATTAATTTTCACCTCGAGTGACCCACTTTCAGCTGTACCGCTATGAGTATCTCGTGTTGGGCATTCCGATGCACTTTACGTTTAATAGTAAAAATTCGTGTTACCGTATGTTGAAAATCTGGTTATTTGGGTGAAATTTGCTTGACTTTAGCGGGATACTTGTATTTCCTCTATTAAAGTTTTATAGAAACATGGCCAAAGTATGCAATTTTCCATAGATACTGTGTGTGAGGTAGTTTGCAGAAAAACATGTCAAAACCACTAATGGTTTTTTTCTAAACATTGACGTATTTATTAATATCCAAAAATGTTAGCACATCTTTTAAAGAAATGGTTGTTCATAAACTCAAAATTAAACTTTAGAGCGAGTTAATGGACCCGATTGCGGCAGCTATTTTGCATCTTTAATACTGTAAAAGATCCACCGTATTTTTATGGTGCAAACCGTAAAATATTAACGCTTATTACATGTCAAAGGTTTACGTTGATTTAATTGTACTGTGAAATACCGTTAAACCAAACAAAAATAGCGTTTAACCTTACAATACCGTAAACATTACGGTAAAACGTCCAATTTACGGTAAAATGCTGGCGACTCAGTAGCCTGTATTTTAACGTAAAAAATATCGACTATACGATATGATGTTTAATATGGTATCCAATTTTTGACCTAATTAGTAGCACTTGCGAAATGATAACGGGTTGGATCATGTAACGTGCACATCATAAAATATGTTTATAAAAACACACAAAAAAACTAAACATTTTTAAAAATATTATATTTTTGACAAAAAGAGAACCGTGGATGTTCAATTCCATTTGGGCCATCGAACTTGGTTAAATCTCTTTGGTAAGTCCTCAGTTGACCATTTGCATTTGCTCCATTTTTTCCGGTGGTCAATTTACCACTTGGGCACTGGCATTTATGACCATATGTTTACAGGATTAGCAAAATGGTGGAAATAAGTTGTGGTGCAATCCATATAACTGCTTCATGTAGAAAGAAAAAAAAAAAAAAACAAAAAAAAAAAAAAAAAAAAAAAAAAAGAACAAAAAAAAAAAACAAACCACCAAATAGTGAACCATGAAGAAGTTGAGGAAATTTGCCATACCTTCTCCACACAATAGACACGAGCGATGGTTTTTCTAAAAATCTACACTAAACATCTGATTGTGGTTTACGCCAAACAAAGATCAATAATGTTTGTGCTTGAGGTCAAAACTGTGCAGTCATGTGCACAATATCACGCTTATAAATCTGGGATTTTCACAGGAAAAGGCTTTTTTGATTTCAAGTCGGAAATTTTGAGACACACGTATAGAAATTACAGATCAGATAAAAGTACTGCTGTCTTTAATACACGGATTTCAAGCCACCACTTCCAGGTTATGTTCGCAACTTTTCATAACCAAGAACACAAATATGAATTTTGATGATTTTTTTATGTGGTCGGATTAGCAACTCCCTGCCTTATCCCTTTACCAGTTTCGTCCGTAAACGCTTTTATAAATTATCAGTTAATTCAGTTACCGACTGACCAAATTGACACTTGTCCATTTTGCCCAAATTTTCCTCCTTACGTTGTTTGCTTGCTTCAAGTCAATCGAGTGAGCTTCCAATCGTGATGGCTTCTGTAACTCTCTTTCCAGCATTGCAGTTTTTCATTTCATCCTCTTCATGTCCGGTGTCATTGTTCAGATGTCTATTAGTGAGCTCTTACTCTTACAAATAAATACAAGATCTATGTTTGAAGTCCAAATATACTAATTGATACTAATTTCGTCCTGATCTTAAAATGCGGGCTCTCAGCGGATCCCTCTTTCTCTTAGTTTGTTTGACACGTTTGGCAGATCTGGGTATAATTCCTTGTTGATGATGTATTATTGCCATCGTGTGGTTGAAGGCAGCCTCTTTCCATTCTAGTGAAGGCGCTATCTGGAAGGTGCGATCTGGATTTATTTTTTGTAACTTGGCGAGGTAGCTCGAAGTTCCCAGCCATAAGATATCACTGACTCAACAGTTGAAAGAAAAAATGACGATCTGTTACCTCGTCCTTGGTTGATTCCCCCGACAGGAGTGCCTGTCGTCATTTGGAAGGTCGAGTCTGTTGTTTACTTTATGTCCTAATCATCTACTCCTCCTCCTATTTTATAGCTGAAAGCACCGCTTTCCTCCTCCTTCCATATGTGGCTATTCTAGGGCATAATCAGAGGATTATTTCAGAAAGTCCCATCATACATTGGCATGCTTTGTGGTTAACTCAGCGTAGATACAGGATTAAGTACCGGAACAGTACACAATTCTAACAGTAACTTTAATGTATGAGGGATGTTTGATTGTTATTTTCATATTCCAACCTCATTCGATGGAAAACAAGTCAATGCCTATTATGTATACAAGTCTATACCCCGAGGTCTTCATTTTAGCTATCGACTGACTACCAGACGAAGAATAATGCAAGATTCAAACACACTATTTTCTACAAGAATTCAATGGAATTTGAGAGGTCAAATTTTACAGTTGCACCCTGGTGATTAACTAGTGTTGCACTTGGTTGTGGGGCTTTCTGCTCTGGAGCGTAATAAAAATAATACATTTCACATAGTGTTAGTTTTCCCATGAGGTGTGATCACTTATAGCCTTTGTTCGATGACATTCGGGTTCCATGTGCCTTAGTATTTTCATCATTTTACATCGATTAGGTGTTATTAAAGGCTTTCTTGAAATCCATAAGGTAATTATGGCTAAGATGCCCCCTGTTTGCAAATTAAGAATAATTCCGTGTAGATCTTCGCACCGCTTCAATTCTACTGTATTCAATCCTCCCTAAAGGTCTTTTTCCTATGTCATAGAGACTCTTTAGCGTTCTTGACTCCTCCTGTTAAGTGGAAAATCTCTTTATTGATATTAGCCATATAGTTGGGATCATTTTCATCAATAGCATTCGGGAATTACTAAAATAAGTGGGCTGACCATTTTGTAGCTTTCTTATTGGGTATTTACTTAAAGCTGCCGTTTCTTTGAAGTTTTGCTATTTGATAATATTTTGCTTTTTTGCATGTGCTTGCTCTTCTACATGAATCTGTTGTTGAGCTCACTCTGAGACCTTGATGTGTGTCTCTTTCATCTTCCTCTTTAGCAGCTTCTCTCCCATCCTACCTCTAATAAATTTTTCTATTTCCCATTGGTATTTGCTGTCTCCTTTTCGTGGTCATAAGTCCGCAAAGCAGCAAAATTTCAATTTCCATAGACATAGTGTAGAACGAAAAAAAAAAAGGAATATCAAATTCACCCATGTGGTTTTTTGGCTCTAAATGATGGCAAATGACTATTTATCTAAGCCAGCAACATCCGTCAATTTGTAATCCTTATCCGTAGGCATCCATATCCAGTATTTTCATACCTGTCTTGACTTATGACCTCATAGTGACGTCATATTTTTGGATGTTCTACTATGTTTGATGCCAATAGAAAGAAGACATCCAACTATCAGTGGTGCTAATTTTATTTGAGTAATTGCTGGTTTTGATAAGGAAACTCAGGGGTGGTACCTCAATCCCTAAAAGAGGTAGCTCAATAGACGCCGGTTATAATCTTATGCCGTTCTCTTCACTGTACTTTTATTTCAAAGGCTAATCTATGCATTAACACAGTTATCTAATTAGTAACGCTTCGGATTGGCGCCTCGATAGCTATTAACCTCCCTTTTTAAAACTCTGCGAGTCCTGGTTTTATAAGCCTACAGAAATGGGAGAATGGATCTTCTGTGGGAGTCCAAGTTGGACCTTGGGCCTTTCACAGCAAGATCATGAGAACTGACTGAGCGCCTAAGGCGAGATCAACTCAAACAGCTCAGGTAGCAGCTGGCTGAGGGGATCTGGTGCTTGTCCATCAAACATGCGGTGGAAAGAATGGACCAATTCCGACTGCCCTGCGATACCAAGTGGTTGGATGTGATAGTGGCGAGCTCACCCCGGGGATACCAATGATGGAGATGGCACGTCTCTGGATTGCATTTAGTTTGGGATAGGTGAATTGGGTGTTGCTCCACACCTGCTGAGCTTTTCATATTCCATTTTGGAATCGAACCATGGGTTTTATCTATCACAACTCTACATTTGTCTCAAGATAGGGTGCGGCTCGACGGGGTCCAATCCTAGTCGCTGACTGGCAAGTTTTAGCCTTTTGGTAATCACCGGCGCCATTACAGGTCATTACTGATGGAGATGCCAAGTAGATCGCCCCTGTCGACCTTTTCTAGAGTTGTACCAAAGTAGTGGAGACTTGGAGGCCGGTTTTAGACATCTTTCTTGGTTTTTTATATTGTTTACATTTTTATACACTTGCAGCACTCAAAAATACATTCCATGAAGTGCCTATGACTTGATTTCTGCAGTCTTTGTTGAGAAGCAGCAGCTGGGATTCTGTCCCCTTTTGACTTTATGAAGGTCTGAGTGTGACCTCACATCATTGAATGACATGCCTCTTCTTCGTCTCCTAGAATGGAATCCCTTTTTCTCATATGTTTCTGACTCGCAGATACATTAGCATCTCTCCCCCCAGACGCCAATCATGTCGAGCCTTTCTTGGCACCATTTTGTTTTACCCGAGACTGCATCTAACCTTGTAGACCCTGCTATGGTCTGAGCCCAAACTGAGAAAAAGTGTTGACGCCTCTACATTTCAGAATCTGTCCCTCCATTCCTTTGCCCTCCCGACTTGTCCCATCTTCTTGTGGAAAGTAATGTTTCTTCCATTGATGAGCTTTGTTTACCTGCAAAATCCAACTTGTTTTTTTTTTACATTTCTCGTTCTTTCTTGATCGTGACGAGCGAACTTTGCATCTTCCAGTTGCCATTTGAAACTAGGTGCATCTGTCATTGAAGGTTGTGCTGTACCATTATTCTAAATGTCCATTTATGAATGTTAATGATAGCATCGCAATATAATATGCAATGCCCCTTTAAAGACAATACTTCTATATGTTATGGTGTGCCATTTCAGCAGACACTCAGTTGTGATGGGATACGTGCATTTGAAATCAGCTGCAGGGACCCCCACAAATTATCACACACCGCCCCCGGACCCTCCAAATTTAGGGACCCTGAGATTTGTGTATGTAATAAACTTTAGAGTCCCACTATTTCAAATGTTCCTAGGACTCTTCTTGTAATACATGTATTCCATTGGACACTGTTTATTACCGCATAAGAAATCCCCAGGACACTGAGACTCGAAACTTAGTATCCATAGGACCCCTATTTTAAAACATATGGTCCTAGACTGTTAATTCAGCTGCATGGGACCTCAAAACAGTACACGCACTCCCCGGCCCTCCAAATTTAGGGACTCTGAGATTTGTGTATGTAATAAATTCAGAGGTCCCACTAATACAAATGTCCTAGGACTCTTCCTTTTATTACCTGCAGTCCACAGGACACTGTGGGTTATTACCGATCGTCCCTAGGACACCGAAAATCAAAACTAGTGTCTATGGGACTCCTAATGTCAACATATGTTCCTAGGACTGTGAAACTCAAAACACAGAGTCCGACGGACCTAAAGGCTAGGAATGGCCGCTCGTGAACCGGCCTTTAAGAAGAGAATTACACCACAAATCCAGTGTTTAGGGTCCCCGAATACCCTCATACGCCCTTAAAGTGCCCTAATATCAGTCATCAAATCCCAAGCCCGTCTTTACAAATAACAACAACAAACAAACTTTAGAACTAAACACTGGGGCCATCCCCGCATTCATGGTCCATAGAATGATCAATTCAGCACATGTCTTCAGAAGTGGCACCTACCTACACCCTATGCGGTGAAACGTTCAACCTACGCCACAACACGCCTACATAATTGGCACAGTTTTAAAACGGGACTGGCACATTTCACCAAATATATTTTTTTTTTTCATTGCTCGCCAATAGAGATATTTTAAACATAAAAATTACATCCCAAAAACAGATATAGGGATATTAATAAGAGGAAAGACATGGCGGGTAATTTGTAGGCTAACTTAAGTTTGCCATAACTTTAATGGGATAAGCAGCGTTTTGCTGATCCGAACATCGGAAAATCATTTAAAAAATCTTATTTTGGTTTACTGGCATAAATTGCAACATAAACTTCAAGTGTTTGCTGAAATCCATTATTACAGACAATTGAGTACTTTTTATCTGATTCTGTGATTTCCATACGACTTGGAGATGAAGAAAGCCCTTCCATGAAATATCCCAGATTATAAGCGTATTGTGTTGACCAGACTCAAACACAAAAGTATTGATCTTTGTTAATTCTGTTCTGGTGTAAACAGCCAATCAGCTGTGTAGTGGTAGATTTTGAGTCGTCATCGATATATGTCTAGTTGCGGGAGACGCATGACAAATTTTTCAAATACTAATTTTGTCCAGTATTTGGTGCTCTTGTTTCATACATTAAAGTAGTTATATGGAATTGTACAAAGTTATCTGGATAAGCTAAAAATTGCATTTCCCCATTTTTTAGTCCTCTGTCAATCATCGCTGACTTATCCCTTTAATCAACAAATGTATTATTGCTTGGGGATTAGGTCAGTCACACAGCGATTGGTTTTGCTAGGAAACAACACTCCAGGACTGCTCAAGACTGCGCCGATTGGCTATTTCGAACTCGTTTTTCATTTCATGTTTAGTTTTGGTAAGGTTTGGGAGTCCGGTACAGTCTTTGCAGTTTGCTGATTATTGCTAGACAACCACTCAAGACTGCTCAGTCTGCGTGCTGATTGGCCATGTTTCAAAAAAATGTGAGTTATTTTTCTTTTTTTGTATGTGTAGTTTTGGCAAGGTCTTGGACTGTCCTGTACAGTCTTCTGCAGTCTTGCGTGGTCGGGAGCACGTGGGGCGAATTTGAAAAACCCGCCACGATTTTTTTCTTGCGGCTTAAAAAATCGTGGCGGGTTTTTGAATCGGGAAAAAGGTTGACATGAACACGTGAGCGGTTTTTGAAGCGGTAGCCGATGAGTGGCAGGGCGCATCATGAGATGGTTGTGTGCAGTTGTTTTGTAAAAAGTCGACAATGCTCTGCTCCCAAGCGGGAGGACGATTGCAAAGACAACTAGAATGTTCAAGTGACAGGAGGAGATTTGGTTAGGATAAAAATTTTCTCTCAAAATGGCACTTGATCGGTTGTAGATAGACCACCTTCGAACGTTTCGAAGGTGTTGGACAAACAAAGCACCGAAAGAAATCGCCAAACTTGTTTTGAATTGCCTGTAGTCTAATCGTCCGTATTGGAAACCATTGCTTGAAGTTCTTCGTGCCGACAGAATATATATCATCTTATTACATAACGACGGCATTCCGTATATCGGCTTATCACTAAGGTGTGATTATACATTGGAAGCATTCCCAATATGCAACGGTATTTGAAAAAAAAAAAAAACAGCATGCAGTTACAGTCCACAGTAAAAGCCTCGCGACCTCTGTGACCTAAAATAGGGTTACATCCATGATAATCCGGTTAGAGAAATAAGCCAAAAGTTTGCAATTACGCTTCAGTCACAGAGGCAATGACTGAGCCCAAACTAATTACATGACAATTACCCTGAGTTGTTCTCCATTCACGTGCATAACAGCAGGCATGGCCAATCCACATCTACTTGCCATAAAACTGGGGTTAAATTCGCGTCACGCACATTGTTTTTCAATTGAGTGGACGACAACTTCCCAGCGGTCATATGCTAATGATTGTTTACTCTTCAAGAAAGAGAATTTAATAATCTTGATTGACACGTTGATACAAAAAATAACGGTCAACAAACTGGCGTGGCGATGTGAAAAACAATATGGCAAGGTACGGAGTGATATTTATGGTGAATCTATCATTGAGTTTGCATGGCAGAATTGGCCGAGGGTGTATTGGCTTTCCATATAATGTGTCTCGACGACAAAAAATTTTTCATGTTGTTTTGGTTATCAATTGTTACAATGTAATTTAGAGAGGATAAATAATCTACTAAAAGACGTTGGTACGACAAAAAATCCGGAATATGTTTTAGCAGCGATTGCAAAATTTGATTCTGGCTATTCCAACTACATGGAGATTTCTCGGGGGGTCACGGTCAATTGTGACCGCTGTGTGTGGGTGTGGGAAGAATTACAAAAGTGGACCGTAACTGCAACTATGACAAATTGAGGGCGCTTCCTCTGGAGAAAGTATCCCATGTCTTTTTAAAGCCGCGATAACACTCGGCGACCACAGGAAAAAGAAGTCGCCGACTTGCAATCTTGACAGCAACACGTCACAACTTTTGCTGTCGTGTTAAGGGTCGTGCGACTGACCGCGGACTGAAAAAAAAATCTTAAAGGGGTGCACTATGTTTCCAATGTGCCAGCGTATCTTAAGTCCGCAAAACACCTGGACTTGCAGGTTTTGAGCTTTGATTTATCAAAAAACATTATACATAACGTTCAAGTGAGATATACACATCCTATAATAGGCCCATCTCAATGAATAATCAAAACTTTCCTTTGCGTCCTGCACAAAAAGGCTTTAATCGATGATACCATTCCAAAATTGATTTATCGCAAACCCATTGTTCACTCCGTTTAACAAATTTAATACGTTTCTTCGATCACACATGAATCACAAAGAAACATAAATTATAAGCTCTTGATTGGATTTTCGATTGACGACTTGTACTTAAATGTTCACTTACTAGTTTCAGGTCAATGTG
Source organism: Ophioderma brevispina (assembly GCA_023653785.1). Classification (NCBI taxonomy): domain Eukaryota; kingdom Metazoa; phylum Echinodermata; class Ophiuroidea; order Amphilepidida; family Ophiodermatidae; genus Ophioderma; species Ophioderma brevispina. The sequence continues at coordinate 41,859 of JAMKCH010069791.1, forward strand.
TTGAGTGGCACCCGTTTAACGGCTGGTTTTATTACATCCTACGAAACAGGTGGAATGCTCAGAGGCCAATGATAGCTGTAGCGGCTTGGGTGGTAACCCTGGCAAGTATTCATTCTGTGGAGAGGCCATATTCCAGTAACAGTATGCTAGTTAACAATTTGTTATCCCTCTGATCAAAATAAAATGATTCTTAATCTATTATTTATTGGGCAAAATAAACTATTCAAGTTTTTCTCAAGTTTTTATAAATTGCAAAATCTACTTTAATTTAGTAAACTTGTTTACTTGGATTCAGTTTCATTATCTCACGATTCCCTTGATTGGTTTGATGTTCAGCGTTGCTGGTCCTCCTACGAGAAGTTTGTGAGTGCCAAATCGTGTAACACGCATTTCAATACGGAATACACCCCAAACTCTTTCGAACCTCGTCTTCATGCAGGGCCAAAATTCTTTCCATTGAAATTGTTTGGTACACGATTTGGCAAGTCCTCAATGGTGCTACATATAAATCCGTACAAGTATATAATTAAAACTTTCCTATCTTTTTTCAAAGATTCGCTACGAACCTAGCACTCATCTAATGTATTGGGTGGTTTGAATGGGAGAATGACACCATCACAATTTTTAATGGCTTGATGAACACCTGTAAGAAAGAGGAAGGGAAGCAATGGAAATAAGTTTCTTTAAATATTGGCGTCTCCTTGTAACTGTACTGTCGTTGCTGATACTGTTTTATTTTGTTATTACAGGACCTATCACAACCAATGATCTTGCGTGTTTGCTTAGGGGGTAATCTCGCCACTGAAATAAGAATAAGTTTTCAAATCGAGTGCTATTCAAAATATTTAATCTGTTCTTTGATGGGAACCGAACTATCGGGTAAACGTTTCATATAAAGATCCCAAGTATGCAAATAAGGTATTGAAGTTGATTCTGTCATGCGCTGTGCATGGTGTGTTGTGCATTAACGCTTGACGGAATCGATGGCCAACACGTCATCTATCTAAGGGCTAAATGTGCTTCTGAAGAAGCACTAATGTCAGCATGTATGACGCTAGGTCCAGTGTTCTCAGAACAAGTTTGGTTGAAATCGGCCAAAGCGTTTGTTTAGAATAAGCATTTTAAGGAGCGTTTGGAAGGAAAGAAAGAAAGAACGCCTAGGAGCACAATATGTCAGCTGTGCTACGCACGCTGCCTCATGATTGTAATTAGGCTATCACGAGGACAAGGTCAGAAATACCCTTTTGCGATAAATAGATGAACCTAGTGCAAAAATGATTTGATTTTTTAAACATACAATTTATTTTTGTTAATCATATTGGTTGGTTCAGAATCTGGAATGTCCAAACCATACACCAATTACATAAATAGTCTGAGAGGCCGTATATTACAGCGCTACTTAGAAGTGAAAGTGTTTGGGGATGATTTATATTCAAGTTGCAGGCATTGTATTGCTCATTGATGACACACTCATATTGCTAAGCGTTAAACAAACGTAGATTGTACCTTTAGAGGCTTCCGCGATAACCAGTCCGTAGAGATTTTTCTTCTGTAATTTTCCAGTAATATGTACCTTGACGACACAAAAATTACTGGTGTAACAAATAGCGTTCGCCCCTTCTTTAGGTATGGCAAACCCATAGTTTTGTAACAGTTATTTCTATGGCCAAATCTAATAAAATTAATGACGTCTGATAACGTCTGATGTCATTAACTTTAAAAAAAATCAAGATGCTCCCAAAATACCTGGGATGGTCAAAACACATCCTGAAATAGTGTAAAATTAAAGCTATATATTAACTCTTAAGACAGAATACTGCATTTATAGTATATATTTTTTAGGTGTTGCTCTAATGACGATTTTGCATTATAAATATTCAATGTAGAAAGAAAATGAGAAGACTCTTACACTGCAAATATGTTGGGTAAAATGGGCTGATGATATTTGAACAAACGTGGTTCAAATATCAGCAGAACAAAGGTTGGGTAAAAAGGTTAACCAACACAATTGGTCAATATAATTCTTTGCAATTTAAAACAATATCCAGATTTTCGCCTAAACTTTCTTTAGTCTCCAACCGAAGACATATCGCCGGATTCTGCATAAACTTTTGCATTATAAATTTTCCTTAATCTCTCAGTAAAGAACCGACAATTTTGTTTTGCCACAGCAAAGCATTGTTCCAAACACACCAATGACCAACCAGTTGCGTTGTAGCAAAATCACGAATCATGAAGCCAGATTTTTAAAGGTATTTGACTCAGAACGCGAGTTAGTGACCCCTTAATGACTTTGACCCCAGGCCGGCACAAGTTTTGTAAATGTTTTGAGCTTGCTTCATATACCAGATTAGTGACCATACCTATCTTGATATAGCATGATTGAAATTTTGAAGGATTTTTCACATTCAGGACCGGAAAGGACAGTTAATGACCCCAGATTGGACGAGACGACATTGATCGATAGCATGAACAATGCTTGTAAAGTATAAATGGCGTCTATTTTATTCCCGAAAATATTGTCGCTTCAAATGTCAAAGAAATATAAATCAATACCCATATCCATATATCCATATCCAGGCTTAAATCACTCACGAAGGAGGAAACCCCTCCCTAGAATGTTCCACAAATATCTGTCCAAAATGGACCAAGTTGTTTTGTAATTTCGTCTCTCCATCTGGTTTTTCGACGTCCTGGCTCTCTGGTCCATTCTCTTGGGGTCCACTCTGTCACTTTGATGGTCCACCTGTTATCTGCAGTCTAGCAACGTGGCATGACCATCTATGTTTGGCATACTAATACAGTCGATAATATCAGTAACTCCTGTCTGTGATCGGGATCCAGCAATTTCTCTTTGTTTATCTTGACGTCTGATGCCAAGAATGATTCGCTCCATCTTCTTGGTGCAACTGCAACCATCGTGGTGGTATTCAAAGCCCAAGTTTCACTGCCGTATGTCATAACAGGAAGAAGTATTCATGAAACCTTTCTCTTAAACTCAATACTTGTCTTCTTATTGTCATGACGTTTTTCCCACTGTTGACAAAGGCTGCCCCGACTCGTCCAAGTCTCCTTATGATCTCAGGCAGTAAGTCACCATCACGCATCACTTGTCTTCCGTAGATGTAGCTCGTTTGACCTCTTCAATGACGTTGCCGTCATTGTAAACTCAACTTTGGTTTCCCCAAAATGCATGCTGAGTCCGACCAGGATTGATGGTGTGTGAATGTTCATTTAGAATGCTTTCCACTTCCTCTGGCGGACTTGGCAATCGGGATGATAATATCGTCGGCAACGATCAGTTGAGAGAGAGTTTTCACCATCAATGTTGAGTCCTTTCCTTCCCAACGTGAATCTATTTATGATGGCCATCTGAAGGCCTGAGGTGAAGGACTTTGGGTGAAATGGTGTCTCCTCTGTCTGGCTCCCCTCTCTAGCGTGATTCTTGTCACTGTCCTTGTGGAGCTTTAGGGTGGAAGAGGCACCACTGTAAAGGTAACGTAAGAGATTGATGTGGCTGGGTCAACTCCTTTGTTTTCAAGTGCTGGTGAAGAGTGGTTTGGAATTCACAGAGTCAACGCCTTCTCGTAGTCAACAAAGGCAAAGTTGAGCGCGATCTTATACTCATTGGCTTCTCTTGTAGCTCGCTAACAACATTTATGTGATCAGTGGTAGAAAAATCCCTGGTCTAAAACCAGCTTGGGCTCTTAGTTGGTGTTGTTCCAGAGTGTTTTCAGCATTCTTTTTCAGCAGGACTGTGATACTACCTTGCACATTACAGGCAGAAGCTCTATTGGCCTGTAGTTTTGATGTCAGAATTATCTATTCCTTTCTTGTGGATGAATAAAACTACAGATGCATTCTTCTAGTTGCTGGGGACTATTCCCTCTGTAAGCCATCTGTTGAAACCGTTTTTGTGTTACCTCAATAATGGGCTTACCGTCCATCTTGAAGAACCCCTGTTGTAATACTATCCTCTCCAGGGCTTTATCTCGCTTTAGTTTTCTTTACTGCATCTCTTTACTTCCGAAGGCATGATGGCAGGGTTGGTGTTTTCATTTTTGGGTACAGGACTCAGCAAAAGGTTTTCTTGTGGTTGCCTGTGCTGTGAAGGTTGGTGTACAACTCCTTTACATATATTTTTGACCATGCTATCAAGATCCTCAGTTAGAGTGCCATCTTCTCTTCAGGGCTATGATGTTGTTCCTTCCTAGACACTTGTTTCCGTCTTGCTGTTTTAAGTCCTGTGTTGTTTATCAAGAGTTTTTCAGGAGCAGTTCTTGCTCATTATAATGGTCCTTGCAAGTCTCAGTGTATTCCTACATGTTGGATTCCTTTTTCACTCCTTCTTCATCTGTCGTCTTTTCTCCCTCAGTTGTTTTTGGTTTCCATAGAGAGTTTTTCAGGTCCTAATGCTGATTTCTGCCAGCAGTTTCTACCGCAATCTCAATATTGAGAATGATGGTAGTCGCCAATGGGCTGTTGTGTCGAGAATCTTTGCATTGAATCCAACTGTAGGGTGAGCCTCAAAACTGGTTGGACAACTTCAGTTGAAATTCCACAGCCTTTATGTGCGTGCTGCATTTGTGGTATGCGTGTTGCTTCATACATCTTGCTCTCTCTAGTTTGATGTTGATCGTAACGGAGGCTCGAAGCATGCGGTGGTCACTGCCTGTGTTGAACTTATTAATGACCGTTTCATCTGAGAAAGTGTGGGGCTTACCAGTAATGATGTCTGTAAGCGATTTCATTTTTCGTGAATCAGTGGGGGGGGGGAGATCCAGATGTCCATTCCCTGTTGGGCGATTTCTTGTAGAAAGTGTCATGATTTCAATCGATGTCTTTCAGCAAATTTGATGAGAGTGTCGCCTCTGCGGTACGCACTCCGAGGCCAAAGTTACCCGTGCATGACTCTCCTTGATTCCACTCACAACCTTGCATTGAAATCGCCCATTATAATATGTAGTGGTATTTGCTACTGCTGCTAGCTGCGATTTCCGCACAACAGTATTACTTCCTCAATCAGCGCTGATGGGTTGTTGGGAAGAAGCTTGGATTATATTTAGTGGCAATGTTGTTGAACTTGACAGTTGCCTGAGCCACTCGTTCTGAAAAATTCCTTTGAAAATACTGACATTTCCTGCCTAGACTCTTGTGTACTCTGAATATAACTCCGTTGTGACAGATTTGGTGCTACCCTTGAAGTTAGAGATTGTGACCAATTCTGTTAAGGGTGATACCTCCTTCTCCTTGTTTGCCTTACCTTCACTATTCCACGATGTAAAACTTGATCCTTTCCAGCTTCTCCTCCCCAGTTCAATAATTATATTGAGACATTACATTATTTGTATTAATCCTTTTAAGAGAAGATGTGGCAATTAAGTCCACTGTCCGACCAAGGTTTCTGGTTAGCCTAATTCTGCACATCGGATTGTAAAACAGCCACCTAATGCCCCATGCCACATCACTGGTAAGGGTAAACAGTAGGTTGCCAAGGAGTGGCAAATGTCGACTTGTCCGTAGAAAGTTTGATTCTGTTGTTACGCACTTGAATAGAGAACGTTTCATGAAACATACATTATTTAAGCAGGTGCATCCTTCACTCGTACTCGAGAGAAATTACCCAGACAAAAAAGGCGTCGATACCTATAATCAAGAATCAAGACACTAATATTGAAAGTATGAACTTGAACAAGTGTAATGCATTTTGTAAAGTAGATCATTACGTAACATACACGTTACACAAATTAATGGCGTGGAGTAAGTAGTAATAACCAAAAGGGGCCAGAAGGGGTAAGCTGTAATAAAAATTAAAGAATAAAATGAAAACGAAACAAAATTACCATACAAAGAAAACAAAGACAAAGGGCAAGCTCCATAATTAATGTGAATTAAATTTGCTGATCATGTTTATTCTTTGTTTTTCTAGATTCCTTTAGATTTTCGAGTCTTGTCACCGTTTCTGAATGTTTGATTGTATTCTTTAATAGACTATTAGAACTATTACAAAATGTAAGTCCGGTTTCAATAATTGGTAGCGAAAAAAAACGCGAAACTAAAACACTGGCAAATAATCTTCAACATGATCGTACACCTGCATGGGATCTACGCTAACAAAGCTTATTCGATGAAGACGATGCCCATTATAGCGAATCTGAGATTCCCCGACAAAGTGTCCTAAAAAAATCGTGAAGATGAGAATGATATTATGATACTATAGGCGAGTCCGAGAAGCTTATTTTTGCGAACTCAGGCAATAAAATATTATAATGTGAGCGAGCCAGAGAAACTGGCCTTGCGTAAGTGCTTTGATGACTCCGCTGACCTGGTTGATGTTTGTGATGAGGGTGTCGGTAAAGCCTGCGCATATAAAAGAATATATACTCTTGCTCACAAAGTTGAAATAATTTTTCAGACCCAATCTTAAAACGTATTTCTATTTGAACGCCTCAGTAATCATATTAGAGTAGAATATTAGAGAGAATTATTACCTAATGAGTCCCCACTACTTAGTGAAGTGAATCCATGCATAATTGTGAATTCCCTTGTTGGGAGTTATAAAAGGCCCACACGTCTACACTCTTAAATATATTTACTCTTCTAGTGGTAAAATTTTAATCGTGGGATGTTAAAAAGTAAACAACCCTTTCAGCTGAGTAAACGTTTTAATAAACTTGATGATAAAGCTTTTCCTCATCTAAAGTGCAAAATTTTAATCAACAGTGGAGTAAAATTTTAATCAACCTTGCTGATTAAAAGTTTAATCAACCAGGAAGGGTTGTTCCCTTTTTACTCCACAGCAGGGTAAACTTTAATCAGTTACTGTTGAGTAAAAATTTACTCATATGTTGAGTAAAAGTTACTCATCTGAAAATTAAAGAATAAAAGGAAACGAACAAAATTACCATACAAAGAAAACAAAGACAAAGGGCAAGCTCCATAATTAATGTGAATTAAATTTGCTGATCATGTTTATTCTTTGTTTTTCTAGATTCCTTTAGATTTTCGAGTCTTGTCACCGTTTCTGAATGTTTGATTGTATTCTTTAATAGACTATTAGAACTATTACAAAATGTAAGTCCGGTTTCAATAATTGGTTGCGAAAACGCGGAAAATAAAACACTGGCAAATAATCTTCAACATGATCGTACACCTGCATGGGATCTACGCTAACAAAGCTTATTCGATGAAGAAAATATGCCCATTATAGCGAATCTGAGATTCCCCGACAAAGTGTCCTAAAAAAATCGTGAAGATGAGAATGAATATGATACATAGGCGAGTACGACGAAGCTTAATTTGGCGAAGCTCAGATAAAAATGAGAATGTGAGCGAGCAGAAAACTGGCTTGCGGTGTGCTTTGATGACTCCGCTGACCTGGTTGATGTTTGTGATGAGGGTGTCGGTAAAGCCTGCGCATATAAAAGAATATATACTCTTGCTCACAAAGTTGAAATAATTTTTCAGACCCAATCTTAAAACGTATTTCTATTTGAACGCCTCAGTAATCATATTAGAGTAGAATATTAGAGAGAATTTACTATGCGTCCCCCAATTACTTAGTTGAAGTGAATCCATTGCATAATTCTGAAGTCCCTTTTGTTGGGGAGTGATATAAAAAGGCCACACGTTTCCACACTCTTAAAATATTGACTCTTCTTAGTGGTTTAAATTTTAATCGTTGGATGTTAAAAAGAAACCAAACCCTTTAAGCGGAGTAAACTTAATCAACCTTGTTAGACTAAAGATTTTCGCATTAAAGTGCAAAATTTTAATCAACAGTGGAGTAAAATTTTAATCAACCTTGCTGATTAAAAGTTTAATCAACAGGAAGGGTTGTTCCCTTTTTACTCCACAGCAGGGGAAACTTTCATACATTTACTGGTGAGTAAAAATTACTCAGATGTGAGTACAAATTAGGCTCATTGGAAAATAAAGAATAAAAGGAAACGAAACAAAATTACCATACAAAGAGACAAAGACAAAGGGCAAGCTCCATAATTAATGTGAATTAAATTTGCTGATCATGTTTATTTTTTTTTTCTAGATTCCTTTAGATTTTCGAGTCTTGTCACCGTTTCGTTCTTGAATGTTTGATTGTATTCTTTAATAGACTATTAGAACTATTACAAAATGTAAGTCCGGTTTCAATAATTGGTTGCGAAAACGCGGAAAAATAAAACACTGGCTTCAACCTGATTCGTACACCTGCATGGGATTTACGCTATAGGTATTTTCCCAAGCACCGATCTTCAACCATGGGACCAAGCCGTTCCATTAGTGGGAGAGGAGGCTACTTACCAAGGAAGGAAATATCAATAGAATTATTGGATTGAAAAAAGGCCACCACAAAAAAAATAAATTACAATAACCGTATCCATTGTACGCTGATATTAACATCATGTTACATCAGTCTGTCCCTGATTACATTTACTCACCCCACTGCTGATCTTCATGAAAGAAAGTAAATAAAAAATAAATGTGGCCTCTGCAATGATGGTAACTAGCCACACTCCATTGATTTTAAAAGATTACAGCTTTGTGATTCCATTCACTTGCCGATTTCACAGGTCACGATTTCAAGCCTTTTCATTTCAAACGAATACCGCAAATGATCGATTCCCGGCTCTTTTAAATTGAACATTCAAAAGAGTTGCTTCATTAATTCAAAAGGTATTCAGAATGGCGGTTTGCTAAAAGGTTACAGAGCGGCAGCTTAGATTTACTTACATGAGAGCATACCTGTTCAGATTATAAATGACCGAAGGTTGGACAAAAGCGATATCTTGGACAAATGGCAAAATCATACCTGAAGACAGTACATCTTTTTACTTTTGATAATCATCCCTGCCCATCCAAGCACCAAAGATCGCTCTTCAGAAACGTACTATAACAAGCTTATTCGATGAAGACTATGCCCATTTATAGCGAATCTGAGAGTCACCACGACCAAGTGTCTTAAAAAAAAATCGTGAAGATGAGAATGATATTATGATACTAGCGATCCGAGAAGCTTAATTTGCGAAGCTCAGGCATAAAATATGATAATGTGAGCGAGCCAGAGAAACTGGCCTTGCGGTAGTGCTTTGATGACTCCGTTGACATGGTTGATGTTTTGTGATGAGGGTGTCGGTAAAGCCTGCGCATATAAAAGAATTATATACTCTTGCTCACAAAGTTGAAATAATTTTCAGACCCAATCTTAAAAACGATTTCTATTTGAACGCCTCAGTAATCATATTAGAGTAGAATATTAGAGAGAATTATTACCTAATGAGTCCCCACTACTTAGTGAAGTGAATCCATGCATAATTTTGAATTCCCTTTGTTGGGAGTTATAAAAGCCACACGTCTACACTCTTAAATATATTTACTCTTCTAGTGGTAAAATTTTTAAAATCGTTTGGTGTTAAAAATACAACCCTTTCAGCTGAGAAACTGTTATCAACTTGGATAGACTAAGCTTTTTCCTCATCTAAAGTGCAAAATTTTTTTTTTAAATCAACAGTGGAGTAAAATTTTAAATCAACTCAACCTTGCTGATTAAAAGTTTAATCAACCAGAATGGTGTTTTTCCTTTGTTTACTACCCTCCACAGCAGTGTAAAAACTTTATCATTTTTACTGTTGAGTAAAAATTTACTCATATGTTGAGTACACATTTTGACTCATCTGAAAATTAAAGTATAAAAGGAAACGAAACAAAATTACCATACAAAGAAGACAAAGACAAAGGCAAGCTTCCATAATTAATGTGAATTAAATTTGCTGATCATGTTTATTTTTTTTTTCTAGATTCCTTTAGATTTTCGAGTCTTGTCACCGTTTCGTTCTTGAATGTTTGATTGTATTTCCTTTGAATAGACTATTAGAACTATTACAAAATGTAAGTCCGGTTTCAATAATTGGTTGCGAAAACGCGGAAAAATAAAACACTGCTGCAACATGATTCGCTACACCTGCATGGGATTTACGCTATAGTGTATTTTCTTTCCCAAGACGATCTTTTCAACCATGTGACCAAGCCGTTCCTTAAGCATGGAGAGGCGGCTACTTACCAGGAAAATTCAATAGAATTATTGAATGAAAAAAGGCCACCACAAAAAATTAATTACAATGTTAACCCTATCCATTGTACGCTGATATTAACATCATGTTACATCAGTCTGTCCCTGATTACATTTACTCACCCCACTGCTGATCTTCATGAAAGAAAGTAAATAAAAAATAAATGTGGCCTCTGCAATGATGGTAACTAGCCACACTCCATTGATTTTAAAAGATTACAGCTTTGTGATTCCATTCACTTGCCGATTTCACAGGTCACATTTCAAAGCCTTTTCATTTCACACTACTACGCAAATGATTCGATTCCCGGCTCTTTTAAATTGAACATTCAAAATAGCTGCTTCATTAATTCAAAAGGTATTCAGAATGGCGGTTTGCTAAAAGGTTACAGAGCGGCAGCTTAGATTTACTTACATGAGAGCCATTACCTGTTCAGATTATAAATGACCGAAGGTTGGACAAAAGCGATATCTTGGACAAATGGCAAAATCATACCTGAAGACAGTACATCTTTTTACTTTTGATAATCATCCCTGCCCATCCAAGCACCAAAAGATCGCTCTTCAGAAACGTACTATAACAAGCTTATTCCGATGGAAAGGACTATGCCCATATTATAGCGAACTGAGAGTCACACGACCAAGTGTATTAAAAAAAATCGTGAAGATGGAGAATGATATTCCTATTACTAGCGAGTCCGAGATTAGCTTAATTTGCGAAAGCCTCAGGCATAAAATATGATAATGTGAGCGGAGCCAGAGGAAAGCAAAACTAGCCTTGAGGTAGTGCTTTGATGACTCCGTTGACATGGTTGATGTTTTGTGATGAGGGTTGTCCGGTAAGACTGCGCATAAAAAGATTATATACTCTTGCTCACAAAGTTTGAAATAATTTTTCAGATTCCCAATCTTTAAAAGTATTTCTATTTGAACGGCCTCAGTAATCGACATTAGGTAGGGAGAATTATACATAATGAGTCCCCACTACCCCTCAGTGAAAGGAATCCATGCATAATTTGATTACTTTTGTTGGGATTTAAAAAGGCCACACGTTATATTGTTTGTCCTTTCCTGCTCAAGCCTGTGTACAACAACCACGTTTTCAGATTTGGTTTTACCTTACAACAAAAAAACGGACACAATGTTCCATTAGGCTATGCCTCGTCAAAGGCATCGTCAATACGCCGAAGAGTAAGGGTACAAACAAGCCAACGCAGCTGATTTCTTCGGGATAGCGCAACGTACGGTCTGTAAAATCGAGAGGTGGGTCATTGAGGCCACGAAAAGATCCAGGACGACAACGATTGACTACCGACGAAGATGATCCCTGTGCCGTTTACGGTCGAGCCTGGAAAATGCCACCGAGCCGTCTTCGTCGTTTGTGGAGAAGATACGATCCTTGACATCAAGATGGACGACAAAGGCGTTCGTCGATTACGTGTGAGAACCTCCGAGATGAATGTATATACAGGAATCGACTGAAGGTGGTGACGGCTCAGTGATGGTATATGGATTTTAAAAACGTCACTGGTGTGCGTAAAAAATATGGAACATGAACGCCGTCGTGTACCTGCGGATATTGTGGAAAGCACTGCCTTTGCCACATGCAGGGAAGGTTTATGCAAACAATTTCGGCTGCAAGACGAACAAAACGCCACGCGCACAGGGTTCGACGTGTTGTGTGCAGACATTCTTGACTGCAGAGCGGTTGTGGAGCAACGATACCATGGTCTGCTGCTTCCTGATATGAACCCTATCGAGCAAGCCTGGGATGCCGTAGGTCAAACCATCAATGACAGGGACAGTCTTTCTCAAACTCTACAGGGGTTAGCTCAGGCTCTGCCCTTTGAAATCATAAACAATCTTGTGGACAATATGCCGCGACGTCTTGAGCACTGATTTATGCCAGGGGGGTGGTCATACTCGATATCAGTGAATGACTGATCAATTAACACTTAAGTGACCAAGGGGGGGGGGGGTTCCCTACGGACCCCAAAATTTGTTTTCGCGCTGACGGCGTGGGATTTTGCGCCGAATTTTTTTTGTAATTGTCTGACTTTTAAATGCGCTTCTTTTCAATACCAAAATAATTAAAATCGGCCATAGCCGTTAATGGAATAATTAGTGGGGGTCCCATGGAACCCTCCCCCCCTTGTGGCACTAACAGGAGTCATAAATAAAGAATAAGAAACCGAGAACCAAAGCAACTTTTTTGCTGATATAAGTTTCACAATACGGTAAGTAAACAATTATGTAACATTAAAAATAATTTAACCCTTATGTGTGAAAACAACAATTTCATCATGGACGTGCAAACCGTTACGTACAAACTCTATGGGAAAAAGGAAAGTGCATTTTGCCACACCCGTAAAAAAAAAGGATTTCCTAACTGCTGCGTTTTGTGTTAGATATATGTAATTTTGGGCTTCTAGAATAGATATCAACATCAAAAAAAATTTAAGCTTTCAAACTGTTGATTGGTAAGCGCACAATGATCTTGAATTTTCCGTCTTTTTGCCCACTCCAATTTTCGCGTGTTTTGAGACAACACTGTTTTTGCCACAATTTGCAGCCAAAATAAACACATTTCATTTTTTATTGCTTGATTTGGGGTTGTCTTTATGACCCTTCCACATGTGGTATAAATGTTGTGCAACAATTCCCTCGGGAAAGTGGTATCCTTAGGATTAACCACTTAAGTGTTTAAAACAGGCTGTAGATCATTCGATGCCATGAACTCACCCAAAAAAGTGTTATATGTAACTGACTGATGTAAAAAATTGTAACGAAATCCTAAAATATGCTTTTTTTTTATTTTTTTTTTTTTTGTTTCAAAGACCCCCTTTTCCTTTAGGATAAGGTACAGGCTTTCGTAAAGGGTTGTAAAAAGGTTATGGATGGAAGGGATTTGATCAATCAATTTAGGTATTACGCGAGATACACCCTAGATATCATAAATTAGTCACACTTATAAGAATCATGTCTATAAAAAAGTGGTTTAACAAAATATTTTATTCCAATTCATGATCAGCAAGTATATTGTATATTTTGGAAATGTGCTAGATACGGAAGACAAAAAACTATCATGCTCTAACCAATAAATATCATTGCACGTCACTTTAATAATATTTTCAGACACATTTGTAGTCTAAAAAATAACTAATTATGCTGTAATGTAAGAGTGGAAGACATTCCAAACTTAAAAATCGTAGCCATAACATACAACTTAAAAAATCGGCTCAACTATGATGAACTTGATCCTCAATCAAGGATGGTTCAACGAAGAAAATAGCCATGATTCTTGTTGACCAAGGCAGTGAAGTATGAGAGGGATCATTTTATAAGGATTTCGAAACAAAGTCGTTGTAAACATCGCCAATCGTACCCAACATTGCGATACATTAGAATCAATATTTGTTGGACTATTGTGCTTGAAATGAAAGGTTGATTACGTTTCACTTAAACAGCTGAATTACACAAATTGGCGCCACCCAAAACCCGGAGGGTTAAAGGGCCAAAATTGTGTTGATTGTCAGACAAAGGCGCGATGGATGATAGGGTTTTGTAATGACACGAAGGGTGGCGTCGGACTTTAGCCTGGTCAGATCATTCAACAAGGTATTCGTCTTTTATCTTCTTTCTTTTTTCTTTTCTTTCTTTCTGCTTTCTTTCTTTTTTTATTTCTTCTTCTTTCTTTCTTTCTTACTTTCTTTCTTTCGTTTTTCTTTACTTTCTTTCTTTATTTCTTCTTTCTTTACTTTCTTTACTTTCTTTCTTTCTTTTATTTTTCTTTTCTTTCTTTCTCGCTTCATTCTTTCCGTCTATCTGTCGCTGTCTGTCTGTTCTGTCTGTCTATCTATCTATCTGTCTGCCTTCTCGTCCGTCTGTCCGTCCGTCCAGTCCGTCATACATTCATCCATCTCTGTATTCCGGCTATAATAAAAGTTTTAAGCATTAACCATGATCCATTACATAATTCTCTTCAGGTTAACATTATGTTTTTTGTCCTGACTCAAACAAAATGGGGCTTTAGGCCAGGATTACTCCACTCAACTCAAAACTTGCCCGATCTATTTTCAAGTTACTGACTACCTTCGGCAAAACACGGATAAACGGTATGTTCACAAGCCTGTTTTTTAGATATGAAGGAAGCGTTTGGACATAGTTATCATGAAATACTCCTTCGTCAGCTATGTTTGAGGGGTTCAGTGGCGTTATCCTGGGGGGGGGGGGGCAAAGGAGGGCGCTTGCCCCAGGGTGAGCCAAAGGGGGCGCCAAAAAGAAGTGAAGAAGAAAAGGAAAGGGAGAAAGAAAAAGGGAAAGGAAAGGAAAGGAAAGGGGAAATATAAAGGGAACGAGGAGAAACGAAAAGGAAAAGAAAAAAGAAAAGAAGTAAAAGCAAGGGAAAGAAAAGAAAGAAAAGGAGAAAAAAGAGAAAGGGGCAAGGGGGGAATTAAAGGAAGAAATTGAAAAAATTAGAGAATGGAAAATGGGAGGAAAGGGAAAGAAAAAGTAAAATAAAAAGGGGGGAGGGACAACTAAAGGGGGAAAGAGATAGAAAAGCTTATTATGGCGAAAAGAAGAATCTGTAAGGGAAGCGAAGGAGCGCCTTAGGGAGAAAATGGGCAACACAAATGCTGATAAGAGAACGAGAACGTATTAAAATAGTTAACGGAAGGGCGCCAAAAAAAAAAGCAAAATAATGCGAATAAACGAAGGGGTGGTGACATAAGTTGCAAAGAAAAGTTGAACTAAGACACAATAAAAAAATGTGACAGCAAAAATGAAAAAAGAAAAAGAAAACTGGAATATAAAAAAGGGGCGCAAAAAAGGAACAATGGTGAGGGAAAAAGTTTAAGGAATTAAAGGGCTCTAAAAATAGCAAGGCATTTGGGCTAAAAAAAATAAAGGGGTCATAAACTGAAACAAAACGAAAAAGCGGTTGAAAACAGTTTTAAGGAAAAGGGAAAACGACGTCAAAACAAAAAAACAAAGAAAAGGCTGAAAAAATAAGAAAGGGGCGCGAAAAACAGCAACTGAAATGCAGAAAAGGGGGGATATAGAAACAAAAGGGGCGTCAAAAAGAAAAGCTTCGGAAAGGAATGAACTTTCCCACTTTTCAGTGCGACTAGGGTTGTCTGAGGGGGCCCTGAGAGCAATATTTTAGGGGACCCTGTTCAGCAGCTGCTGACACTGATGACTCTTACATCCGCCACTGGGGGGGGTTGCCGAAAAAACTGTCAATTGTCGACACAATTTCAAAAATTTTTCAGAAACCGCTGCGCTCGCGATAACTTATTTTCTGGATGTTATGAATATTCAAGAAGACGTGGAATGGGGTGCCTTTTCAATTTCCACAGGGGCGCCAAAAGTCATCGTCCGTTTGCCCCCAGGGGGTATGTCATCCTGGATACGCCCTAGAGTGAGAAACTGGAGCTCGAAAGAGGTAAGTCCTACCTCGGTAAACTAATTAACAGAATGTACTATAGGGACTTGTTTTGTGACTATATGGTGAGCATCAAGTTTCCATCTGATTTGAACCATTGTTGTTCAACTTGTAAATCAGTTATGCTGGTATAATTATTTAAGAAGAACGTTCCAAAATTGATTTGCCATACTGATAACACAGTAATTTTGAACGAAGTCTCCAAATTGGTTAGACCAAAACGTTCTCACTCTAGTTGTAAAAATATCATGTATTTGGGAGCACAACAGCAGATTCATACAGGAACATTTGAAAACTCAAGGTCATTTACTTTTGAACAGGTAACTGGTTTCTAAAACTTAGGGGTCTATCTTGACCCATTGTAGCACGTGGGAGTAAAGGCACGTCTTTGACAAGGTCTAAAACTTTGGTGGCTTTATAGACCAGGTTCTTCCTTAGAATGAGACCCTCATGTCTGATTAATGCTTGGCCAGAAAAATGATTCCCAAAAACCCCTACAAGTTAACTAAAACTCCAGAACATGCTGTTAAAACCATATTAAAAAGTTAAAGGCGATTCCCGCTGAAGCTTAACTTATTTTTGTATTAGTTAGAGTCTTATTGCAAAACGACCTACGATCCATCTCAACACTATGATCTACACATGCACTCTGTGCTGCCCCCTCTTAATATACAATATATTTAACAGGTGTATAAGATCTCCAGGACAACACATCATAACTTAACACGGAGGGAGTCTGCAAGGGAAACATAACCAAAACCTAAAAATCATCTAGTAAAAGAACTTTCAAATACAAAGGTGCAGTCTCATGGAGCAACTTACCTTGTACCTGCAACAATCCACCCCCCCCCCCCCCACCAAAAGCTTTTAAAAACAGGCATTTAAGATCTATATCATCCATCGTGATATTTATTGTTTTCATCATTTCTTAATGTGTATGTGCCTCCCAAACTCATGTGATCAGCACTGGTGCTAATTTATATGTATTTTACGTGTTGTTTTTTTTATGTCGGCGTGCCACCTGGGAATCATAGAAGAAAATGTATTACATGATTGATGTACCCAGGTTAAAGAAGAATAAAAAAATAAATAAATACCTATATTACCTGGTTCCTCGCAGCTTTTGCTTAGTCCCATCAACAGCTATCGCAACAACAGAAGAATATTATTCCGCCAATTTACGTATCAACATAGTAAACAGGTGATTTATGACAACAAGAAAGCAAACCTAATATAAATGGAAGTCCATCAATGCCAACCGATTGCCCACCTCATTTAAAAGCTTTTTGAATGAAGCACATATTTTTATTCACACATTAACATTAAAGCATCCAAAAGTAAGGATTTCGTTTAATATGGTATTATATCGTCATAAGTTTGGTTACCAGCTATTATAGAGTTATTTTAATGTTTTTTTGAGATCATCTGAAAATGAACCATAAGAGCGTTGTGCTTTTATGCTACCTGGATTAGGAAACGACATAATGGCAACGCGTTGTAACTAATTCAGTAATGCACAAATAATAATGTTATAACCGTATTTGGACATTATATTCAATATAATGTTTCAATGTTAAACTGACAAATCACCAAACAATAATGTAATCAATCAATAACTATTGATATGTGATTCGAGTATACCTCTCAATCTGCCTGGACTAGCTATCAGTGATAGAGGTCAAAACAAACCAAACCAAACGAAGACACATATTATTCAAACTGCTGAGGTAATATCTTATTACTATCTTACAGCTGTCGTCATTGGTGCAACCGCTGGTACGTTATTTTTCTTCGTCGTGTGGTATGGCTTTCTTGTGTATCTGTGGACAAGAAAGGACATTTCCATAGTAAACAATACTTTATCATCTATGCTCTTCAATCCATAAAGGTGAAGTTAACGGGTTCATATATTTTTTATTAAAATAACCATTTATTAACTAAATGTATCAGTTCGTTATGCATAAGAGTTATTGTATTTTTATCATTACCCTAAACTTCTTTCGACAGAAGAAGATAAGGATGATTCTACAAACAAGACAAACTTCAAAATGTCGAAATCGATGTAGGGAACCGATATAGTGCGACTAAAAGGGGAAAAACATCAACGCAGGTTCATTATGCAGTGGAACACTTCAAAAGCACAAACAGTGATCAACCATATACAGAAAGGTCAGGAGAACAGAAAGAACGATGATTACGCCACAATAAACAACAAGTGCAGAAGAAACAAAGCGACACGCAAACTTTGAAACAAGTTCCTCGTATATACGCAAATCTGAGTACACCAAGCTCTAGAAAGCAGGGAAGTGTATGTGAGGGTAGTAAAGATAAGAGTCGGTATCAGGACATGTACCAAGCAGGGGATGGGACTGAATCGGATGAGGTTGGGAAGAGAACTCGGCATATGTTGGTTTTGAAGTTGACGAAAGCGGTAACGGTCTAATGTTACATCATTGGCTTATGAAAATGTTGTTGCTAATCTAATGAAAAAATGGTTATTTGGACAACAATTGTCGCAGACTCAGTCCTTCAAATCATGCAAGGCAAGCCGCAGAAAAAGTAGAAGAACCAATGGGGTCTACTAAAGCTACGAGTCGGCACAGACCTGGGGGTCAACCAAGCAGGAAATGAGTCTGCATCGAAGAAGGTGGGAAGAAAACCCGGCATATGTTGGTTTTGAAGTTGACGAAAGCGACAACGGTCAAACATCTACGCCCATGCCTTTCTGACAAGGCTGCAACTGATGTTAATTCTGGTTATTCGGACCAGCCACTGTCAAACAAACCGATTCAACCAAAATTGATGACTATGATTATACCACTATCGAAATTGCAGATAACAATCCAGGGAGGGTAACGGAAAATACCGGACCAATTTCCGTTATATATGCCCAACCACTTAAGTCTGAAACTTCTAAAGATGAAAGTGAGAATCCGTATGAACTAACGGAAGTAAATACCTCTGTGAACTAGGGGTGTTCAACCTATTATTTTATCATTGTCCAATGCTAACAAAGTTTCGGTTTACATGAAAATTAAACCCTTTTTATTATCAAAAAGGGCAGTATGACCAATACAAGCAATTCAATATCAAAAACAGTTATGAATGCCATTGTTGCTTCCTTGTGTTCACCAGAAGGCCTACTGCAGCTGCTCGAGCTACGTTCACCAAGCCACGAACGGAATGGTGGCAAATTGATTAACTCTCCTAGACTTTGATTATGACATGTAAATGACACCAAATTCTTTTGGTTAAAACATGCAAATATTGCAATGTTATCGAAATAACCTGTCACAATTTAATTGCCGCGTGTAATAATGCTAATCTGTTCTTGTCACCGTCGATTGTAACATCGTGGAACAAGCGTTGATGCAAACTGCAAATTGGGTTTGCATTGTTATGCTTTGTCAAATAAGATGCAAATATATATAGGGGATGTTTTACGCCCTAAACTTATTATTTTAGCCATTTGGGTGTAATTGAATGGGGTTGAAGAAATGTGTAAAATCAACAAATCGGAAACACTACTGACAGTCATTGTTATCAGTGGTTATATTACATTTCTATGTTATATATTTCTAGTTATTTGTACCCTGTAACAAAATGCAATGTCTGCATTTTGCCCAAGCGTGCCCCTTCATGTATTTTAGCTCAAAACACACCAAATTGTAGTAGTTTTAACTTTTTAACTAGTTATAACTTCAGGTTGGTATCAATTTGTTATTTCGAGCGGGCATAGTCGTTTAGAGCGACGTCGAAACGACGTTGGCACGTCGAAAACAGGTCGAACGGTTTTATAAATTTAAGTCGAAAATGCAAATTGAAGTTGGACGTTTTAAGTGGTAACGCCGTCCAAATCGATTTGCATGTTCGACATAAATAGTGGTGTACATTTCTAAAACTCTCGATCTTTTCGCGACCGTTCCAGCTCTACTTTTGCCCACGACTAGCTGCGGTACACCATGGGGAAATGCATTGCGCCGCGTAGAAAGATGTTACGCTTTAGATAAAGAAAGGGGATAAACCGACCCATTCGCGAATATAAAGTCATCCTATAGATGTGTTGTTCAAGCGAAACACACCTCTACACAACTACTATATTCCGATGATCGTTCTGTTTTGAGCAGTTTATTTTGAATATACTCGTGACATAATTAAATTAATAAAAAAATATTTTCTAATATTCAGTACCATTTGAATACTATCGTTTATGATTTTAACGTTAAAGAAACATAGGCTTAACTGTTTTCTTTAGATACACACACCTGACGCTCTTGTTATATTCGCATGTGTACGAGTCTTTCAGCAAACCAACAGCCCAGCGGCTCCTCAACGCGGAGGTATTCCGGTGATCTTTTTGGTATTCAGATCGTGTATTTTGTGTTTGAACACTAAAACCCAATCCATTGAAACAACTACAATTCGTATGTGCCACCATTGACACTACATGATTTATATCATTAGATAGCAACGTAAAACGCAAAACAAAAAATAACAAATATCATAATAATGATATAATCATAATAATAAACAATACAATAACAATATAATCGTAATTGAGTCATTTTAATTTTTTGAATTTTTGCTGTTTTTCAACGTAAATGTATATTATGTCTCTCAGATTATGTGACCAAATTTTCTTTTCGCTTTTCGCAGGAAATTCTGTGCGTCATCATAAAATTCATTTTTATCGTCATGTTTGAATCTGTACAAAACTTTAGGAGTCGTCCGAAGAATTGAAGCGAAGCAAATAATTAAGCAAAGTGCAATCATAACTAATTGAATATACCTTCCCACTATCATAAGGCGAACCTACCTAAAACTAGGCAAAACCATAATGCAAGCCATTGAATAGAAATCATGGGTGATTACGGCATTGACGAAAGGCTAGCTACTAAGCATTAGGCAAAATAAGCTAAGCTTGATAGCCTTAGCAACATTCGCTAAATACCACATTATTATTAAATATTTGCTTGTAGCACTTGGACTCACACGAGATGAAGCAACCTCCTCACCGGGAAATGTCTGATGAGAGTAACATATTAAAATGAATGTATATTGTAAGGCCAACTAGACTCCAAGAGGTACGTGAGCCTCCTGCACCAGGATAATTGCCTGAGAGAGTTAACCGATTAAAAAAATGAAATGTTATCAGTTCTGTAATTAGAATATCTGAAGTTGACCTTCTGAATCAAAATATATAGAATTCATATTATTTAATATGTTTCAGCTTAACATAATACATAATGTCTAATAATGAAACTTATTTATTTTATTTTACCCAAATCACAACTCGCACACTACAATTCCTCCCATCGAGATATCTAATTAGAGCATCTTCCGACGCAGCACGATATTGGGAGGAGGTGGGTGGGTCAACAAGAAATTTTTGATCCTCTTCTTCGTCGAAGGCCTGGAGTGATGTGAAGGCAAATTATGGCTAATTGCAGATAAAAGCGACATAAAGGCACGATGCAATTGAGGTCGATCGCCAAGCTGTACAAAAGGCAAGGCTGTGATTGGCCACAAACACCGCTTTTGCTAGCATAATAAGTAAAACGAACGATGACCCCTGACCTATAGGTCGTTGCTACGTGTGGCGCACAAACGTGGAGATTACGCATTAAGCACCGTGTCATACTGGCGTAATTTATTGAATGAATATGAGCATAACATTTCCTGCAGTGGTAACTGTCCGCGTCATATTGACCTTCGGCCATTCGGAAACGGTATTACCCTTCCAACTGAAATAAATATGCAGCACAACTTTCTATTGCCATGTTGTTCATCCATCGAGGATCAAAAATTTATTGCTCATTAAATCTCGTCATGTACTGTACTGATCATGCATTTCATAATTTCCTAATATCTAAGATGCTTCTAGCAAGCAGCGATCTATATAGGCCTATATATAATAGCAAGTATAATCAACGTAAAAATCTATCATAGGCTTCGCGGCTGGTGACTTACGCAGACCGAAACATAATAAGGAGCGTGCCCTAAGAATTGAAGCAAGCAAATAGTTAAGCAAACGCAATCATAACTAATGGATAAAAAGAGCTTCCCACTACATTGAAGGCGAACCTACCTAAATTTAGCAAAACAATAAGCAAGCATTTGAAAAAAGCATGGGTGAATTTTTTTTTTTTAAACTTATGCATTTTCATGACATGTTCAAAATCAGCAAAAAGAAGCTAAAGCTTAAGCCTTACACATCGCTAAATATAATTATTATTAAATATTTGCTTGTAGCCAGCTTGAGCTCACCGAGATTATGCAAGGCCTTTGCCTCATCTAAGGGTATAGATGTCTTAATATTTAACAGATTCAAAAGGAATGTTATTCTAGCGCAGCTTGGACTTACAATATTACGTTAGGCCCGTCCTATCAGAGAAGTGCCTGAGAGAGTTTACCGATTAAAATGAAATGTTATCAGTTTCTGTTAAATTAGATATCTGAAGTTGACTCTGAATCACAAATATATAATAATAAATTTATTTAATATGTTTCAGCTTAACATAATCATAATGCTTAAGAAGGAAACTTGATTTTTTTATTTTATTTTATACGCAAAATCACACTCGCACACTAACAATATCCATCCTCCAAAAACACTTAGTTACAGGGAACCTCAAATGTTAGGAAAAAAGGAAGGCTGCGGCCAAACCCCCCCTCCCGCCGTAAAAATGTTAAACGAGAAATTAATGCAACGCATGCAAACATGTCCCAACTAAAGAATCAAAAGAATAACTGAATTGATTGTCATAAAAACAATCAGAGCATTTGAGATCTGTTGCTGAAAATAGCAACCCCATTTTGTTGGATAGTGCAACTGCTTGAATACGACCTAAGCTCTATAGCTATATGAAAGTTGCAAAATATCGAGGGGTAACAAATGTTTTAACGTAATAAGCATGACGTTTTAAAAACAAACAAAGCACGTCTGAAAATTAGCAGACCTCGCATTTTATTTATTCTTCTTTTAATATTATATATTATATATGATATTATATATATATATATATTATTATATATTTGTGATTGTAACTGAATGAATACGAACGTGCAAGGGCTCTACATCTACATGGATGTTGCTAGATATCGAGTGAATTACATTGAGTTAACACTAACACATAAGCGTCACTCCTTTATTCATGCAGCTGTTGAAAGTCTCATTTATTATGACAAACGATAATAAAACAAACTATCTTACCTACGTGCGACACACTTTGAAAAGCTAAGATTGGGTGTATTTATGCGCACTAACTAGAGACTTGCTTGTAAATGTGGATGAAATTCGCATTGTCGGCAAATATGATTTTTCCATCAAATCAATTTATACTCCTTTCTATGGAAATCAGTGCATATATGAGTGCGCCATAAGATGAAAAAAATAACCTTGTAGGTGCTATTGGCAAGATCCCAGCAATAGATTTTTATGAATCCTGCGGAGGGAGCAGAGGTGAGTAAGTCTTGCATCTCCCTCCTTATATCAGTTGTCAAAAGTGTGGGCACATTTGGCATAAAATTGCTCTTTAATCAATAAAAGAGACAATTTGCATGGGGTGCGCCACACAGCTGTGTTTGCTCACCACATTATTACTCTAAAAGGATAGTGAATGATTGATAGTATTGACTCTACATGTCTACTTGACTTTAAAGTAACCTTAACTCCTGCCTTTCTTTCCTCAAGTTATATCTGCGTCTTATCAGAAGACTACCAAAATATTTAGTTTTTTAGTATACCGTACTCATGCCCCTTACTTAATCTCAAGTTGAATCAGAAGACGACCAAATATACTTGAAAAGGAAAGTACTTTTTGACTGTCTTACAACAACTTCTATAATATCCTTCCTTATTTTGCATTAAAGGATGCCAATGGTCGCATAAAATGAAATATGAAAATATGATGGAAACTGCGCACTTATACATGACTTCCTAACCATTATCCTATTTAAACATTTTACCGGCCAGTACGCCATCTCCTCCATACACTGTTTCAACCACCATTCAAATGAAGGCGTCTGTTTGCTTGCATTCAAAATATGATACTATCCCCATAGCCAAGTATCGCATAGCTCTGTCTGAACTAAAATTGGAGAAAAAGTATTAACACTATCCCCCCTCATGGCTTGTCACATGTTTAACAGACATTAATGGTGGCCACCTTCAAAGGCCTAAGGTAGTCTATAAAGACGCTAATCATAACACCACGGATGAACCCAGGAAGCACGGCGCCATTAGCTACTAACCGACAATGACTAAGCGCGAAATTGAAAAATAGTGTACACTGAATTAGTATTTGAGCTTAACTGCATGATTCTAAAATTTAAATAACATAGCACCGTTAATCAATAGCGATAACATCATAATTTTAAGGGGAAGAATATAAATCGAGCACAATTAAATAGCTCAATACCTTCTATTAATGCTCAGCTTTAGTGTTGTTTTTGTAGCAAGAAAACACATATATAATTATATATAATGAACTGTATGAGGAATTTTCGTATGAATGAGGCATATCAGACTTCGCAAGAAAAAATAAACAATATAATGACCAAAGTATTTACGTAATATCCATTGTAATTGAAATAAGTACAACAAGAAATTTTAGCCACAGCCAGTCCTACATGAGATTGAAGCTAGTATTTAAGAACTTTAAAATAATTGATTTTCATTTCTTTCAAACTTGACAAGCGGGCGAATTAACTCCGCGCTTATTTGTAGTTGAGCTAAATACGCATTTCGAAAGGACAATTTCTCATTTGACATTGAAATGGCCCAATTGTATACCACATTTAAAATGCACCCAAACTTGATTTTTTAAGGAAAAGCTTTTGCTGGAAACACTATTAAAAGACGGAGCCTAAAAATATGAATGAAAGCAGGCGATAAGAACATCTGGCCTCACTTGTTTTAATTTTCAACTCAGACGCAGAGCACCGCCCAAAGGTCGTCTGAAGTGGTTGCGCCTATCCTAAAGCTATATGCGCACAAATTGATTAGCTGACAATCCCAAAAGTGAGAAACTTTTTATCCACATGCACCCAAATTGAGATATTTGTGCTATGGCACACTGAAAAATGGATAAAACAAGAGTTTTTTAATTGCGTAGGCGCTCACTGCTAGCACATGTAGACTGAAAAAATGGAACCGCAAGTATAAACTAGGATCGGAAACCCCCTTTGAACATGTCAGTATTGAAAATTAACGCCTTATCATATGCAAACTATGCCCACAACCTGTGTTACGATGTGTCAACAACTAGAGTGATGGTAAGTCACGAAGACGGACTGGTAATAATAAGCCACCTGCCACCATCCTTTAATTTGATGTTTAAAGGATGTGTTGCATCTGTGCACTCTTATTAATTTGTAAACAACACATATGCATATAAATGACGATGGCGCCTACCATTTCCCATATGATGGTTTTAACGGAAAAAAAATTTAAACACTCATCATCTGCACGTGAACAGATGTAAACGGCATCTCTGCGCTTTACCACTTTGATCAGGAAACATAGTGTTCCATAAATTTCAAGAATCAATCAAGCCACATTTCCGTGCACTAAGCTTTGGCGCGCTATGATAAAGAGTCGAAAGGAAGGGTGGCCCTTCGCGGTGAGATGGCTTTCAAAACAAAGAAAGAAGAAAGAATAACCGAAACTGAGCTGCGATCCCCCAGAAGAACGCGAAGTCATAATGCAGCTTTAAGGTGCATTTCCGTGATTCCAGGCTCCTTCTGTTTTATTCATTGATCACTAGATATCCTTGGAGAAAAGCTTATTCGCAACATTTGAGCCGATCCGCGATCCTTGCGGTTATGTGTTAATATTCAGCAATTTGCTCGTTTCCGTCCCACGGTCTCGTCATAGGCTACTGTGCTTGTAGAATTTCTGTCCGTTTACGGACAAAAATACAAATTGGCGAATTTCTTACAGATCGACCAATTTGCAGTAATTGGGCACATGTGATTACTAAGGCTAACGGTTCAATGATTAAAATCTCAACATGGCTTTTAGGTAAGTCGGGGGGGAAGATCTATGGATCACGAAAATGCCCCTTTAACTTTAAGCTACTTGAAGATTTTTTCATGTGGAATTGAAATAATTTGCATACTGAACCAAAATGGGGGCTCTAACTATGACATATTAATAGTAAGCCCTCTCGATCTCGGATCTAGAGGAAGGTCAAAGATATTCGCAAAAAATACGATAAGACGCGTATTCTATCATCCACTCGGCCACCGAATAGGGAAAAAATCATCATATTCCCTAAAATCCGCTAAAGCCTTATTTTGCCCAACGGTCAAAATCACGGGTCAACCCCTGCCCGAGCATACGGGAAAGTGTTTCTATATAGATTTAACAGACGAATTAGTCGTCGCAACCCACTCATTAGCGGCAATAATCGATGGCGGGACTCTCAAGGGGGTGGCCGCGCATAAAATGAAGGAAATGGAATTTTCATCTTGATAGATTGTCTACTACCCTGCCAAAACTTCATCTGTAAATTTTCGCGCAGATAGTTCAAATGCCGTTTTGATCGAGAGCTAAAAAAAACGTGAATTGTAAGGCCAGTCATGAATACTGAGTAGTAAAATTAATATTGGTCGAAACCAAACTGGGGCAGATCTTTTTCGCGCCATAACTTTCGAACGAAGACATCCTTTGGCGTTCTAAGATTTCAATTCACAACGGTTAAATGGAAAAAAATATAGGCATTCTTGTGCATACTCAAAGCGACGCATCTTCCGAACTGGGCTTCCGGGAACGAGGCTATCAGCGATCGGGCCATGGACGCTTTAACCTAAGGTACGTAGGATAAAATGAGAAGCTAATCAGTGTTTGCGGCACTTTGACTACCCATCGAAACTATTGGCAAAAAGTTACGAAATATGCCGACGGAGCATGAAGCCCTAAATAATGAAACCAACGGGATATAACGGAAAAGGCGGATGCGGGGATTCAAATATCGGGCCCTTCGGCATAAGGCATAACCGTAATGCCCTGGCCACTAACTACGTTGAATTGGCGTCGTGTGTTTGACATGGCAAATTTTTAACGAACACCCCACCATTTTATAGACCGACGCGGTGCAAAAAGGACTATATGTTGAATAAACCTTAACTACCCTGGTACGCACTTTGGTACAGAGCCAAAAAGAGAGACTATTAAAAGAAACATTTATGGGCACAAAATACGCATGAAACTGACAACCATACTAAAATTTCAATTGCTTTTTTTT
This sequence comes from Ophioderma brevispina, assembly GCA_023653785.1. Lineage (NCBI taxonomy): Eukaryota > Metazoa > Echinodermata > Ophiuroidea > Amphilepidida > Ophiodermatidae > Ophioderma > Ophioderma brevispina. The sequence continues at coordinate 68,620 of JAMKCH010069791.1, forward strand.
TAGAAACACACTTAAGGCAGATCTGTGTCCCTCATGAAACTCTTTCATGTTTGTATAACGCAAATTAAACTTTAATCAAAACTTAAATTAAAACTAAATCAAAATTAAAAACCATCATTAAAAATTCATAAGCACGACTATATTCAATCAAAAAAGGATTTACATTTGCAAATCAAATGAAACCTTTGATTTAGCTTGACGCAACCTAAACTGCTTCCAAATAGGATGTGCCTCTACTAAAATGCACAAAAAATCAAAAAGACATTTGCCCATTTATGAATTGCCGGAATGCCTCATTTGGCTTGGTATTTCTCAGAATGAATTACCCAGAGCTGCATGTTAAATATTTGTAACACCTTTAACAAGCAATGAAGGCAAATCAATTAAGCCCCAATAACGATTTATTTTTTTTATGTTACGAAAAAACGACCAAACCTAATAGAGGGCAAAGAACTTAAACCAATCGTTATTTTTTTTTTCACAGAGACATTTATTATTCATATAACATCATACATATAATATATACAGATGAAACGGTAACCATACTCAATACATACAAATATTATGTCTAATCGACACATAATTGTGAGAAATTATGCCATTTTTTGTTAAATTGGACATATTGCTATTTTTGTATAAATATATTTTTCCAAGGAGAAATACGTTTTTACGTCTTTCTGGAAGATTTGAAAAAGTGGAGTCTTTTCTTTCATTTTCATCTTATAAATATGAAAACGGCAAAGTATAATGATTGCGTTTAAAGCACTCCATTTACTATTGCTTACAACAAATAGTAAAAGGTCATTGTCCAAAACAATGGTGAGATTTAAAGTATCTTTTATGCACTTAATTACTTTATCCCAGAATGCTAAAGTTATATCGCATTTACAAAATAAATGTATAAGTGTTTCTTCTTCTTTCTTACAAAAGGTACATAGACCCGAATCTTTAAAACCAATCTTCATCAAATATGAATTTACTCCCAAAATCCTATGCGATAGTCGAATTAAAACCATCTCATTTAGTATCAATGGTGCATTTGAAGGAATTGATAATCATTGACCATTTCTCATATCATTATTTTATGTCTAACTTATTTTCCCATTTGTCACAAATTTTCTTACACTTTTTTTGGAGAGATTAAAATAAACGCGTCCTTGATCGTATTCCTTGTCAAGAAGAAGAATAATGGAATGGTTGAAAGGACGAAATCTGAACATTTGCCCCTCTTTTAGTATGAAAATTGCAAGATTTAATTAAAGAGTTAATAACCGCTCCATACTCCAGGAAATTGGTCTGAATATTAAATTTTCCTATAAAATCTTCTAGCGATAAAAAATGCACCGTTTATCGTCAATTGAGCTCATTGACATAATTCCACCCCTTCTTGTACCCCAATGACGGTAATATCATGGACCTAATAGAGAAGAGGACCCACAACACACGAGTTTCACAGACCCTATCACGTTGCCGCCTTTGTTATTAAATCCCATTTACCGGCTTAAGAAAATGCGATAATCACCCTCTCAGCAGGAAGGGCTGTCTGGCCTTCGCTTGAATTTCTTTTTTACACATCCATTCCTATAAATTTGGTACTACAGTATAGCTTAGAATTTACAATTTATTCTTTCCATGGTATCAAATTTGTAGAAACTAACGATGACGTCACTATGACGTCATAAGGTTAAAGTTTAAAATTACTGCATATAGGAAGAAACATTGATATTTTGCAAATTTACTTTTTGGGGGGGGGGGCCTAAATTAATATGGTAACACTTAAACCTTTTCCATCATGTATAGATATTATGACGTCATTATAACATGTTAGTATGTTGGTACTCATTTGGTATCAAAGGAAATAGGAGGACCTGCTTATCTATTGCAACTAAATCAAATGTCCTGTGTATTCCTGTGTCGTACTGGGCGTGTTGGTATTTCCCCTCCTGAAGGGGGGGTGGGGGGGCAGTTGGCGTAAATTTCTTTCTGACATTGGGGGATGGGGTTGAAGAAAATTATGGATGAAAATGGGGTTTGGCTGAAAAGATCCATTACGCTGCTTAAAATTTTTGCCATTTATAGCTAAAAATCAATATTTAAAGATAATTGTAATTTGAACAACATGCGCACAAATCGCGCGGAAATTTCCCATTTTTAAACTATTTATGGTAAAATATGAGGTTTATTTTGGGTCAAACACACGTGGAATGGGTATCAACATGGGGGTGATCGTATGAATCGTAATCCCAAAATATTGGGGGGGGGGAGATATACCCCCCCTCCCCCCCGGGATTTACATCTGGGGGGTGATTGCCACACCTATCCATCGCCTTTGTGATCACCCTTTACCTTTCCCTATACCCCGTTAGTTGTGTTTCCAAATGGTAATTACATAAAGTGCAACGAGAGATTTGGAGTACCCATATATTGTGTCATCGTCACGTCGTGGGTCTGCATACTGGTCGAATCAGCAAAAATGCAGTTTTTGAGAAAACTGCGTGTGCAAGTTTGAGTTAACCCTATGAATGCGTGTAATGAAATGAAACGAAAGGAAATGGTTATTTTCAAGTTGTGTAGGTTAAGGCCCCCAAAATGAATGGGTTACTAATGACGACAGTATTAAAATACAAGAACAACTGTTTTCTTATTCAAAAATGGCCACTGACTGTTTATTTGACATTTGTCAAAACCCAAATGTATGATTCGCTGGTGTTCTGAGATCGAATACGTATTCGAGTGCATGAAACCCTTTGATTTTTTTTAATGTTGGTATGGTGAGATTACTAATAGCTTACTGGCTGATAATGCCAATGCTACCACGATGATAAAAATAACGATGGCCGTGTGATATTGGTGGCAATAACGATGAAAATACGAAACCTCAAGGCGCGACTACGACGACGACGACGATAACTGATGACGATGACGGATGATGACGATGATGATGACGACTACGATGATGATGACGATGATATGAGTTATTTATTATGATGATGAAACGATGACGAGACGATGACGATGTCTCTTGCATTGTTGTGTTTATGCTATAAACAGTGCAAATTTGTATACCAACGACTTCCTTTAAGCGTTTAAAATGGAAACATCAATGTGCAATATCGTCGTTGTAAAATATAGTGCAGACTGACCACGATACCAACGAATTCATAAAATTAAAACTTCTTACAATTTGGCTCCTTAAAATGTGAATATCTTAATTAGTCGCTAATATGTTTTTAACTCATTTGGCAGAAAAAAACACATAATTCCAGGTGTAAATACGTTAGATGGAACACAAACATTGTAGTGCATGTTATTATATAATGGAATATTTCGTAACTCAATAGTGTGGAGGTAAAAGTGGTCTATACACCTTTAAACATCCATATTTTTCTGTTTTCCTTAAATTTCAAAATTACAAATATATATAGTTTCCATCTTTTAAAGTATGTACACGCTTAAAATATCTAGCCCCAAACTGAAACGAATAACAGTTAAATGGGTACTACTAAATAGTAAAATCTAACATAATCAAACAATTTAGAGGGCACAAGCTTCAATCCCAACAACTTCCCAAAGAAAATATCAATTTGTTTTGAAGGCGAGTTTTTTTCAAATGATGCATTAGTAATTATTTAGTTTTTCAATATCCACGATACATCGAAGAAAATCAACCTTTCACAATATGTTTTTACAAGTTATTTACTAAGGGTGTGGTGTGGTAAACACCACGAGAATTCATTATTATAAAGCCATAGATGATTTCGATGCTGGTACAGTTGATAGCTTTGGTCCTCCTTTTTCTATTGCTTCCAACATAACCTAGTTTGGCGTCACATTGACGTCAAAGTTCAAGAAGTTGGCAGATTGGTCATTTTCCACAGACCACACATCAGAATGTAAAATGAAAAAATGAAATGTTGCATCAAAAAAGTCGGACTATTTGGATTGAGTTTTGGCCCAAATGATATGGAAATGATATTTTTAATCAACATATAATTTTAGAGCCATACATGCCAATATTAAAAAATGAACAAGAACTAAAGGGTAATGCAGTATCATTTTATAGGCGAATGATGTGCCCCGAGTCGGAACAAACTAAATATGGCGGGCCCATTTTTTTATTTTTTTTCCGCCCTCGGATAATGAGCCCATAGATTGATACTACAAAACCGTATTTTTATTCTTATAAACTAAAACAACTTGATTTTTATTCTGTTGTTTGTTTGTATAGGTTTTAAGGTTAATGTCTAATTTTATGTGTAGTTTTATGTGATGAAAGAAAATAAATGATAAAGAAAATGCATTAGCG